>SJYC01095490.1:0-51534 GCA_006408675.1 Madoqua kirkii
CCATAATTCCTCATCCATTCTGTGTAATTTTATATATGTATATTTGAATGAAAAACTTTAAAACACTGAAATTTGACAAGCACAATAAAGAAAAAGATTTTGGACTTAGGCCGTTTCATAGATACAGGAGAAAAGAGAAGGGTTCACATTATAATTGCTTTTGGTTTTATTTATTCTTACAAACTGTCCTTAAATGAAATTATTCAGAAAAACAATCCACAGCACTATCATCTAAATTAAACTGTAAACCTCACATTAACACAAATAAATGTATTCACAACTTCAGAGATTATTTTAGGAAATGTAGTCATTATATGCGTTTCTTTTTATGATGAATTTGGGAGAAATTTTTGCTTATAATTAGAATAGAATCCCAAAGCTAAAAGATACAATGCAGTGCAACAGTGGGTAATTTCCACTATTCTCTTACAAATATCTAATTCAATACTTCTAATTATCATTTTGCACCATGAAGGAAATATTCCTTTGAATACAGCAAACATAGAGCCTTTGTTAAAGAATTCACACGATTTCCTAGGTACACTTTTTAGGTTATCATAATTTAATTTTCACCTCTATTTGACAAGGCCTGCTACAAATACTAAAATCTAATGGGAAATAAGTATAGAAGTGAGTTTATTTTGCCATCATGTAAAACAGAACTCTAAATTGCAGCATTCACAAAATTAAATTTACTGACACTTTTTTTCCTGACAAAACACTTAGAAAACAATTCCTAAAAATGCCAGTTTAAAAACAGCTTAGGAACGTTACGCTGTAAAAGTCACCTTTTTTGTTAATTTCTTATTTATTGATAAAAGAAGTGTTTGCCTGTTTTTTGTCACAATAGCTAGTTTTTATAGGCTGTCTTCTAAATATAAGCTACCAGTTTTATCCATTTTTATCTCACAATGAAACCGGCTCTCCACCTTTCCTACTTGCTAGACAAAATGAATCAGAAAGTGATTCTCATGTTAATTTTACCAGAACTAGACAGTGCAACATGGAGAAGGAAATGGCAACCCACTCCAGGATTCTTGCCTGCAGAATCCCATGGACAGAGGAGCCTGACAGGCTACCATCCATAGGGTCGCACAGAGTCGCATGGAGGTGACTTAGCACACATACAGACAGTGCAAACCGCATGTGCAGCTACCCAGATTTTAGGACTTTTGACTGTGTCTATGTAACTGTACCATGGTTAGTTATTTTGCAAACATTAAATCAATATTTTCATGGCGTCCCCTAAATCATGTTTCTTTGCAGTCTCTCACCTCCTAGGCAGAGCGAAAACTTACTGCCCTATATCAGGAGAGCACAAGAATTTAATTTGAGAGCAAGGCTTTGTGGAAAGTAAATAGATGTGCTAAAATCTTTTAGTTCCTATTTAACATTCCAAGGACTAAGCCTGGAGGCTTCAACCACAGAATTTTTGTTTTGAAGAGAGTATACCTTCCACCTATGAACCCTCCAGGCCATGTGGCAGGCTATTTTATGGTAGAAGGGCTTAGGACAAAGAGAAAAGGGGGCAAAAGCCCACTTCCTATGTTTCTGAGAATGGTAGAGTGTGGAAGGCAATCTGAGAGTGTTGTCCAATTGCACGTTCTGGTTTCACTCTTCTGAGTGGTAACACGTGTGGAAAGCCCAAGAGAAAGACAATCTCAAATTCCATATCTGACTCTAGAATGAACCTGCCCCCCGAATCCCAGGCCCACCCCACATCAAACTCCGAGGAGCTCGTCTATCGGCCATTTCCTTCTCCAGGGGATCTTCCCGACCCAGGAATCGAACCCACGTCTCTAGCATCCCCTGCATTGGCAGGCAGGCTCTTTACCACTAGAGCCCCTGGGAAGCCCCCAGACAAGGGACATTACCCCGAAATCCAGAGGAATAGGAGGCTCCACCCACAAAGACGCTCTCCCCTACCACTCCACCACCAAGAGTAACAGAAGGCTGGGAAATCTGGGGGACTGAGCATGTTTCCCTAAAACAGCAGCATTACCTAGGGGATGGTTTTAATTATTGCACTGGCCGAATTTTAAACGGCATAGGACTTCAAATTTCTATGAGAGCCAGCGTAGTTATAGACACGATAATGGAGCAACATTTCCTAAGCACATCCAAGTTGCTACGTGAGTTCCTAAAACAGCAGCATTACCTAGGGGATGGTTTTAATTATTGCACTGGCCTGAATTTTAAACGGCATAGGACTTCAAATTTCTATGAGAGCCAGCGTAGTTATAGACACAATAATGGAGCAACATTTCCTAAGCACATCCAAGTTGCCACGTGAGTGAAGTCAATGTTACATAACCAACACAAAGAAGCAAGTTTCTGTAGTAAAAATAATTCCCTCTCCAGACACACATTCTTGTACACACATACAAGATCTCAACACGGTCTTTGGTGAGAAGCCTGGGGTGATCTTTTTTTGACCTGAATTGTCCCCACCAAATGACTATGTTAATCAAACCAACCAAATAACCATTTGGGTTTCCGTCTGGTTTTTCTGTGTGTGTATTAGTCAGAATTACCGGTTTAAAAACAAAGAAAAAGAACTTGCTCTTTCTTAGTTTATTCATCTGTAAGAAGGGAATACTAATACCTGGCATGGCTATTTCGGGAATGAACTATGATAATGCATGTGCTGTGAAGGGCTTTCTGTAAACTGGCTAGCACCATGTCAGGCTCGGGTCTCTCGTCCCCACCTCCCTCTCCATCTTCATACCATTTCTGAGATCAGCCAGGTTTAAACCTTCAGCATCACTGCCATTCCACTTTCCACTACCATGACTTCCAAACTCTGGTCACTAAGTTGGCATGAATTCTTAGTTCTTCACCTGAAATAGTTCTTTCTCAATGCCATGACCTTCAACTGGGATCTCATTTCTTCTTTTTGGCACCTGTACCTTCTAAGCAACAACCTGTCTCTTGTTTGATTCTCTCTCATTTGCAAACTGTTTCTTACCTCTCATTTGAGTTCTCAGCTGCTCACTCCTGTCTCCAAGACCCTCTCTATTTTTCTTTCATCCCTGCTTTTCTCCTTTCCTCCAGATCTTTCACTTTCTTTCCTTTTTCTTTTAACCTCCATAGAAAACAAACTTAAAATGTTGAAGGGCTTCCCTGGTGGCTCAGAAAGAATCCACCTGCCAAAGCAGGAGACATGGGTTCTGTCCCTGGGTTGGGAGAGATCCCCTGGAGAAGGAAACAGCAATCCACTCCAGTATTCTTGACTGGGAAATGCAACAGACAGAGGAGCCTGGCAGGCTAGAGTCCATCAAGCTGCAAGAGTTGGACATGATTTAGTGACTAAACAAAAACAACAAAACGTTGAAATATAGAACACGAATCAATTAAAATTAAATCAAATAAAGATGAAACAAAAGGAGTAAAGAGAAATATTCAATTCAGTTCAGTTCAGTTCAGTCGCTCAGTCGTGTCCGACTCTGCGACCCCATGAATCGCAGCACGCCAGGCCTCCCTGTCCATCACCAACTCCCGGAGTTCACCCAAACTCAGGTCCATCTAGTCAGTGATGCCATCCAGCCATCTCATCCTCTGTCGTCGCCTTTTCCTCCTGCCCCCAATCCCTCCCAGCCTCAGAGGCTTTTCCAGTGAGTCAACTCTTCGCATGAGGTGGCCAGAGTACTGGAGTTTCAGCTTTAGCAACATTCCTTCCAAAGAACAACCAGGATGATCTCATTTAGAATGGACTGGTTGGATCTCCTTGCAGTCCAAGGGACTGTCAAGAGTCTTCTCCAACACCACAGTTCAAAAGCATCAATTCTTCGGCACTCAGCTTCTTCACAGTTCAACTGTCACATCCATACATGACCACAGGAAAAACCATAGCCTTGACTAGATGGACCTTAATCGGCAAAGTAATCCAACTTTTTCACTCTCCACTTTCACTTTCAACAAGAGGCTTTTTAGTTCCTCTTCTCTTTCTGCCATAAGGGTGGTGTCATCTGCATATCTGAGGTTATTGATATTTCTCCCAGCAATCTTGATTCCAGCTTGTGCTTCTTCCAGACCAGCGTTTCTCATGATGTACTCTACATATAAGTTAAATAAGCAGGGTGACAATATACAGCCTTGACGTACTCCTTTTCCTATTTGGAACCAGTCTGTTGTTCCATGTCCAGTTCTAACTGTTGCTTCCTGACCTACATATAGGTTTCTCAAGAGGCGGGTCAGGTAGTCTGGTATTCCCATCTCTTTCAGAATTTTCCACAGTTTATTGTGATCCACACAGTCAAAGGCTTTGGCATAGAGAAATATTATAAGAATCTAACAGACCATTTTTCAGCTACGGTCTCTATTTAACACTGAACTTTTTGGCAGTTCATGATAAAGACAGATATTGTTTTGATGGTCATGAACTCAAAATTTTGAAACAATTTACATTATAGTTAATATTCATGTTTCACATGATTCAAGTGGTAAAGAATCCACCTGTTAATGCAGGGGTCATATGAGTTCCTCCAGATCTTTCACTTTCTTTCCTTTTTCTTTTAACCTCCATAGAAAACAAACTTAAAATGTTGAAGGGCTTCCCTGGTGGCTCAGAAAGAATCCACCTGCCAAAGCAGGAGACATGGGTTCTGTCCCTGGGTTGGGAGAGATCCCCTGGAGAAGGAAACAGCAATCCACTCCAGTATTCTTGACTGGGAAATGCAACAGACAGAGGAGCCTGGCAGGCTAGAGTCCATCAAGCTGCAAGAGTTGGACATGATTTAGTGACTAAACAAAAACAACAAAACGTTGAAATATAGAACACGAATCAATTAAAATTAAATCAAATAAAGATGAAACAAAAGGAGTAAAGAGAAATATTCAATTCAGTTCAGTTCAGTTCAGTCGCTCAGTCGTGTCCGACTCTGCGACCCCATGAATCGCAGCACGCCAGGCCTCCCTGTCCATCACCAACTCCCGGAGTTCACCCAAACTCAGGTCCATCTAGTCAGTGATGCCATCCAGCCATCTCATCCTCTGTCGTCGCCTTTTCCTCCTGCCCCCAATCCCTCCCAGCCTCAGAGGCTTTTCCAGTGAGTCAACTCTTCGCATGAGGTGGCCAGAGTACTGGAGTTTCAGCTTTAGCAACATTCCTTCCAAAGAACAACCAGGATGATCTCATTTAGAATGGACTGGTTGGATCTCCTTGCAGTCCAAGGGACTGTCAAGAGTCTTCTCCAACACCACAGTTCAAAAGCATCAATTCTTCGGCACTCAGCTTCTTCACAGTTCAACTGTCACATCCATACATGACCACAGGAAAAACCATAGCCTTGACTAGATGGACCTTAATCGGCAAAGTAATCCAACTTTTTCACTCTCCACTTTCACTTTCAACAAGAGGCTTTTTAGTTCCTCTTCTCTTTCTGCCATAAGGGTGGTGTCATCTGCATATCTGAGGTTATTGATATTTCTCCCAGCAATCTTGATTCCAGCTTGTGCTTCTTCCAGACCAGCGTTTCTCATGATGTACTCTACATATAAGTTAAATAAGCAGGGTGACAATATACAGCCTTGACGTACTCCTTTTCCTATTTGGAACCAGTCTGTTGTTCCATGTCCAGTTCTAACTGTTGCTTCCTGACCTACATATAGGTTTCTCAAGAGGCGGGTCAGGTAGTCTGGTATTCCCATCTCTTTCAGAATTTTCCACAGTTTATTGTGATCCACACAGTCAAAGGCTTTGGCATAGAGAAATATTATAAGAATCTAACAGACCATTTTTCAGCTACGGTCTCTATTTAACACTGAACTTTTTGGCAGTTCATGATAAAGACAGATATTGTTTTGATGGTCATGAACTCAAAATTTTGAAACAATTTACATTATAGTTAATATTCATGTTTCACATGATTCAAGTGGTAAAGAATCCACCTGTTAATGCAGGGGTCATATGAGATGCAGCTTCAATCCCTGGGTCAGGAAGATCACCTGGAAGAGAAAATGGCAACCCACTCCTATATCCTTGCCGGGGGAGTCGTACACAACTGAGTGTCCAAGGTGGAAGATGGAATAAGATTTTCTAAAGAAGTGCCGAAAATTCTAATTTTTAAAAAAGCTGAGGCATTATGAACACATGTTACATTACAACATTATCTATAAATCAATATCTAGCATATAATTTCTCAACATAATACATAAATAATGGAAACTCAATCTATTGGAACCTAGTTGACTTAAATCCTCAGGTGACTGAATTCTCTTTTCTTCACTCAAATGAGGAAAAAGAAAATAAAGTGGGAAAAGTTACCAAATAAGAAGTGGTAGGGCTTCCCTGGTGGCTCAGAGGTTAAAGCGTCTGCCTGCAATGCAGAAGACCTGGGTTCTATCCCTGGGTCTGGAAGATCCCCTGGAGAAGGAAATGGCAACACACTCCAATACTCTTGCCTGGAGAATCCCATGGATGGAGAAGCCTGGTGGGCTACAGTCCACCAGGTCACAAAGAGTTGGACACGACTGAGCGACTTCCCTCACTTACTTATTTGAGGAGAAAAGATAATAAAGTTTCTAGATATGCTCTGAAAGATGCAACTCATTTAATATTAACTTTGTCTGTAGAGATAATCAATACTCATATTTATATATAGACACACCATATTCCTAGTGTCTGGCACACTGCTTTGCTCCTTTCAAACTGTCCATAAACTTTCATTTCTGAATGAATGATATGCTTCAAAACCTTTCAGTACAGAATGGGAAATGACTCTTACAATGAAGACCCAGCTCCTTATGTAAAATAGGAAAAAATACTAACAAGTACACCCACAGTAATAACTGGCACGTGGAGAACACAGGAGTAATCAGTGACCTTTTATGAGCACCTCATTTGATACTCACAAGATAACTGGATTTCTCAGAAGTGAAACAAACTGACCAGGATTCCATATCCAGCAAACAGCAATGTCAGAGCTTGAACACTGCTTTGCTAAACTCTTTTCACAGCCCCAATCAGCTTCAATTGATTGATTAATTGAGAGTGATTAACTGCAAGCAGCTGGAGCCTGTGTCACTGAGAGTATATTCTTCATGTAGCCTCATCCAGGCCCATTCTGATGTGTTATACTGTCCTCATTTCCTTTTATCTACTTTAACCAAATAGATGGGAGAGGGGATAACTGAAGAGGGAGGAGAGTGACATGCCGCATGTGCGTTTCAGAACTGGGCAGATACGACTTCAGGACAATTTGCAGAGGGCTCTTCTGGGGAAGGCGGTCCCTGAGATGCTCCTATGTCTCTGCCGGACACAAACAGGAAAACAGGTAGCCCCGACGTCAGCTGGTCATCCTGTGATCATGAGGGAAGCTCTGAGAAGCCAAGTAAGACAGAAAAATACCCAGTTTTCTTGAGGAAATGAACCCATCTACATTCACCACCTTTCACTTAAGAGGCCTGTTCACTCTTGTCGAGCCAGCCTGAGTTGAGTTTTTCCCTCTTGTGACTAAAAATAGAGGCTTCCCGGGTGGCTCAGTGGTAAAGAATCCACCTGCCAAGCAGGAGACACAGGCTCAATCCCGGGATCGGGAAGATCCCCTGGAGGAGGACAAAGCAACCCACTCTAGTATTCTTGCTTTAAAAAATGCTATGGACAGAGGAGCCTGGCGGGCTACAGTCCATAGGGTCACAGAAGAGTTGGACACGACTCAGCAGCTAAACAAAAGCCCAAAATATCTGGATAAAGGAGAGAAGTAGGAGTGGAGGAGGGCAGTTCACAGTTTCTCACGCATGTCAGCCTTCTATGTAAAAGTCATCAGCTCACGCACTAAAGTTTGAAAGTGTTTGAGACCCTCGTGGATCGCACAGCAGGACTCACAAGCCATGGATACTGAGGTCTGAACAGGCCGCGAGGGAGATGGCAGACGCCTTTCCGAGGGCTGAAGGAGGGCACAGGACAGCCCCCTCATCCTACACAACTCAGTATGTCAGTGGATAGCCCATCTGGTTTACAGGCGCCACAAACAACAAAAAACAAAAAAGCGGAGGAAAAATTAGCCCAGAAGGGAATGTCTAAGTGGAACGTCCTCTCATCTGATCTCCTCTCCTCAAGAGGAAAGGGGAGGCTTTCCACCCACACTGGGCTTTCTGTTGCTATTTTCTGGGCTCTGCCCTATCCCAGGCCCCTCTCCCTCCTGGAAGGCCATGGAGAAAATAGACCTCACCAAAGCATACGACAGAATGACCCACAGCTGGAAGACAGCCAGCTCCTCAGCACTGATGTGGTCCCACTTAACTCCCCTGGGGTGGATGCCTGTAGCGGCTCGGTGACAGCGAGTGATCACAGCTGCGGGCACACGGGGAGCTGAAGTGGACTCCCTGCAGAAGGGTGGGCAGCAGAAATGCTCCAGGATGCCCTGAAGTGCAGTTTCGGGCGATGTCGCATTGTTTGGGAATTTGGGAAACCACAGGAGTAAACAGGCCAAGCTGGCCTGCAACAGGCCAAAATAAGACTTTTTTTTTTTTTCCTTTCCTGACCCAACAGAGAAACCAGATCAAAGATAGGGAGCAGTTGGCATGCAGCTCTCGGCTCTCTAATATTGTTTCATTCTGTTACCAACTGTTCATTGCGTACGTACTACAGTCACATACTCTGACAAAGGAGCGTAACGGCATAATTTCTTTCTTTGACACATACAAACCTGGGGCCGCCAAACTCAGACATGCAAAACAACAGCATTTTATTTCTTTTTCCATAACAATTTCTTTTTTATTTCAAGCCCACACTAACACAGTGATAGAAATACGATTTCCTCTAACCCATCTCCCCTGGGTTGCCTCTAACTCCAGGAGGCTTACAAAGTACCAAGGAGTCTAGAATGCAAAGTGGGGTTGAGAAATCCGGTCCTCACTGTATCATGCCTCCACACTGGACACTGTGAGAAAGCCACAGGTACTTGAGCTGACGGGGAACAGGTGCGGACATCCTCCTTATTCGAGAAGCAAGACTCACCAGCTCCCACCAGCATCTAACTTCCCTTTCTCCTATCTCAACTCTTCTCTTCCTGGAATCCATGAAATCTCTCCCTACCCTTGGCTGAGGAAAGCACAACAGAAGCTAACCCCTTATTCTTCCAAGTCTATTTTCTAAATTGGGACCTTAATTTTAAGTTACAAAGACAAAGAGGTTGACTCCTTTACGGTCACTTGTTTTCCTTTTTGTCTCTTTCCTGAAGCAGTCTAGCTTATAGAACACAGAGGAAGAGGAGGGGATACAGAGAATAGGAGGAGACAGGGGCACTGGATAATATTTTAAAAAATGATCCCACTGCAATTCAGCTACATTTTCTTTGAGATGTTTATCATATATTTTCATATATGTTCATATATTTTCATATGTTTTTCATATATTTTCACAATATATGAAGAAGAGAATATATAAACCAGGACTTGGAAACAGACTGGAGTTCACGAAAAGAAGAGAGTAAAAAAGGATCAAAGGTGTGAGCAAGATTTATTTGTATTTTCAGATCACTAAATAGTAGGGAATTTAAGCACAATTTGCAGAACCTCATAGAAAATGAAGGTTCAATATCATTAATAGTATGAAATGTCCACCGTGAATAAAACAACCTGATCATATGACACTATATTTTATGTAGTTAAATGGTGATTTGAAATTTACATCCTTTCCTCACTTTTAAAAGTTACAAAACTGAAAAGTTTGATTTAAGAAAAACATAACTTTGGCAAAAGGCCTCAAAGCAGAGGTCAGATACATAATCGAGAAGTTTATTTTCCCTTCCTTCTGTGGCGAGTACCTATTCTAATTATTATATTTTATTCTAATGGAAGAGACTTCCATTAGAATAATTGAGTAATGAAACTCTATACTATGTATGAAAAGAGATCCCTAATGAAACTGATACTTTTGAACCAGAAATTTTTAGATCCATGTTACATAATTGTCTGATCAACTCTATTGTTGAAGAAACATGGGGACACAATAAGCAAGAGCAGTTTTTTTTTTTAAACCACCCATCAGTGGGAAGTTTCCTACCAGCCATCTGTATCACAAAATTTTATCCACACATCTAACCTCCCTTCATTTCAGCGAGAATTGTGTGGGTGTCTGCGCGCTGGAGAAATGAATCCCAAAAACACACATCACTCTTCCCAATTTACATTTGCAGTATCCTGAATTTAAGCACGGTCAATGAATCTGACAGGGAGTGCTACTGAAGTCTCAACTCTAAATAAATAGTTTAAAATAAAAAGTTGTATAAATATCAGTCTGTGCCAATGATGCGGTTTGGGAGGGAGTGCTATAAACACAAAGTAAATTAAATGGGATCTACTTTTGAGGGGTAAAAGGCTACTTAGACTGGTTATTATAGAGAAGATTTTGTTGTGTGGTGCGACAGCACGTACCCATGTGGCCGACCTGCAACTGGTTGAAGAAACAAGTCCCACCCGTACCTAGGAGCGGTGCCACAGCCAGACCACAATTCCTGTGAGGGATGAACTTAATTTGCTGAAAATGAAGGCCAGGCTCTGTTGCAGCTCATTAGCTGGTTACAGACACTGCGAGAGAAGAAAGTGGAATTTAGTCGATGTTCCAACTTCTACATGTGCTGTGAATAAAACAGACTATTGTTTTTTTGATAAAGAAGTATTGTTTTGAATGTGCAGAGTGGCTAAGTCAAGCCAGCAGAATTTTTTGGCCAAATATAGTCTCTTGCTCACTCCTAAAAATCCTAGCTTTCAAATTAGGAGCTGAAGTCATTGAAAAAAAAAAAAAAGAAGTTTACATTCCTGCAGCCTGCTGCAGCAAAGCCAAACAAATGTTTGGCTTAAAGCTCACTTACATCTCTTTCATGAGCCTTTTCTTCAACATGGAAGTCTGAAAAATACCATTTCTTGTACCAAGTCATTTAATGCCAAGTGTTTTGTGTGTGAGTGTGTGTGTGTGGACACGCATACTCAGCAACAGTACTATAGGGTTAGTGTGGTGGTTTCAAAGCATGTGGGTCATATTTGAATTTAAAGAAACCATGGTTTTACAGCTTCTGGCATAATTTAGGTCACAGTCACAAACTGTGATTTTTTTTAAGCATCATTAACCACTGAATGGACAAGGAATGTGTTATTTTCGAGGAGTTTCTTTGGTGCCGGTTCAGGCAATAAAAACCCAAGGACAGAGGTCAAACTGGGAGGGTAAGCTAGTATGTAGTTGCCCTCCTCATGCACTTTTTTTACCATAAAAACTCAACATGCTTTTTGGCCTTCAGTCTCTAAGGCCAGGCTGGGTAACACGGAGTAACAGCACCGGTTTGTTAGAGTCAGGCATCTCAATGGCCAGTTTCCACATAGTTGGTCGGATTGGTGATTGGCTACTCTGAAGAGCCGATTAAGACAACAAAATTGTGGAACTGAATCAGTGGTGGTCTAGTGTTGTTTCAGGATCAGGTAGACTTTCCTTATAGCATGCTTCATGGATCAGTCAAATTGTTGCTAAAATACAACTGAATTTGGGACGTCCCTGCTGGACCAGTGGCTAAGAATCCACCTTCCAATGCAGGGGACACAGGTTCGATCCCTGGTTGGGGAACTAAGATCCCACATGCTGCAGAGCAGCTAGACCCACGCGTGCCAACTACTGAGCCCACACACCTCAACTAGAGAGTCCACAGTGAGTGACTGAAAGTCTTTGCAACCCCATGGATTGTCCATGGACTTCTCCAGGCCAGAATACTGGAGTGGGTAGCCTTTCCCTTTTCCAGGGATCTTCCCAACCCAGGGAGTCCATACTCCACAGCAAAAGATCCTGTGTACTGCAAGTAAGATCAGACACAGCCAAATAAATAGATAAATAAAATATTAGGGAGAAAAATATGAGTTTTGTGACAATGAGGACCTTCACTGAAAATAAATTCCTAATCCTAAAGCAGAAAATTAACTGTTTTAAATCAAGGTGCTTTATAACTTCCCAACCCAGGGATTGAACCCATGTCTCCCTCATTGTGGGCAGATTCTTTACCATCTGAGCCACCAGGGAAGCCTATTTATAGCTAATTGGCACCTGACAATCCAGGTCTGGGCCTGAGGAAAGGAAATGGAGGAAGCCATGTGCGCCTCATTTTCAGCCCTCTCCTCCTAGCCGCCTACAGCTCTGCATGTTAGTGGCATTACTTTATTTTCAGGAGTAA
The DNA here is from genome assembly GCA_006408675.1 of Madoqua kirkii. Classification (NCBI taxonomy): domain Eukaryota; kingdom Metazoa; phylum Chordata; class Mammalia; order Artiodactyla; family Bovidae; genus Madoqua; species Madoqua kirkii. The sequence goes on from SJYC01095490.1 coordinate 12,156, forward strand.
TTTGATGGTGAAGGTAGTTTTCCCAGATGCAAATGATTGGTGCATCGGGGGAGGGGAGCAGAGAATAAGCAAGTCTTTCTGGTTAAACAATAGCATAATGAGAGGCTAGGGGCCTCCGAAGACTAATTCTAGTTCCCTTCTGAACCTTTAACACTGAAAAAAAAAAAAAAAGCACTTTCTTTAACAGGGAGGTTGTTAAATGGAAGGCATAAAATAAAGCATTTACTAAAAAATATTATTTACATATTGAATTATTTTTTCAAAATAATATCAAAAACCCAAAAAATGGATTCTTACTGTCACATCCACAGGATCTCCAAACTCAGTGTTCAGATGCCAGTTTTTGTAGCGGCAGTCATGTCAGTATAATTTTACCTGCCTAGATTTACCTGCATGATTTACATCATCAAAGTAATAGTGAACGTATCAGCATCAAAGAAAGAGTAGAAGACTGTACATTTTACCTATTCTTGTGCTTTTCAAGACTGTTATATTACAACCTGCTATAGCACAACTTATTAAACTATGCTGTACACCTGAAACTAATATAATATTGTAAATCAACTGTATTTCAATTTTAAAAAAGAGAAGGCATTACAATCTACCAAAGAATTTTTTTATCTGTATCAAAACTTCTGAGAATTAAGTCTTAGAGGGCTGGCACAAGAGAAAAAAAAAGGTCACCTTTTGAGAGAAGTGAAGGCAACGGACTTCAATTCCAAATACAGTACCACGTCATTAATGAGATGGTTCCAGATGTGCCTTCCCCGGGTGCAGCTGGTAGTAAAGAACCCACCTGCCAATGCAGGATACGCAGAGAAACAGGTTTGATTTCTGGGTGAGGAAGATCCCCTGGAGGAGTGGATCTTGCAACCCAGTCTAGTATTCTTGCCTGGGGAAATCCAATGGACAGAGGAGCCTGGCAGGCTACAGTCCACAGGGTCACAAAGAGTCAGACACAGCTGAGTGAATGACCACTCACTCCCAGACATTAATTTTCTGAATAAATATTTCTTGAGAATATAAACTAAAACACTTAAATTGTAGTGATTTTTATTAGTTTGTAAAATGTTTTCTAAATGCTCTTGCCTCCATAAAAAAATCTTTTCGGTTCAGTTCAATTCAGTGCAGTTGTCACAAAGAGTCAGACACAGCTGAGTGAATGACCACTCACTCCCAGACATTAATTTTCTGAATAAATATTTCTTGAGAATATAAACTAAAACACTTAAATTGTAGTGATTTTTATTAGTTTGTAAAATGTTTTCTAAATGCTCTTGCCTCCATAAAAAAATCTTTTCGGTTCAGTTCAATTCAGTTCAGTCACTCAGTCATGTACAACTCTTTGCAGCCCCATGGACTGCAGCACGCCAGGCCTCCCCAACCATCACCAACTCCCAGAATTTACTCAAACTCATGTCCATTGAGTTGGTGATGCCATCCAACCATCTCATCCTCTGTAGTCCCCTTCTCCTCCTGCATTCAATCTTTCCCAGCATCAATCTTTTCCAACAAGTTGGTTCATCACATCAGGTAGCAAAAGTATTGAAGTTTCAGCTTCAGCATCAATCCAGTGAATATTCAGGACTGATTTCCTTTAGGGTGGACTGGTTGGATCTCCTTGTTGTCGGAGGGATTGTTAAGAGTCTTCTCCAACACCACAGTTCAAAAGCATCAATTCTTCAGTGCTCCACGTTCTTTATAGTCCAAGTTTCACATCCATACGTGACTACTGGAAAAACTATAACTCTGACTAGATGGACCTTTGTCAGCAAAGCAATGTCTCTGCTTCTTAATATGCTGTCTAGGTTGGTCATAACTTTTCTTTCAAGGAGCAAGTGTCTTTTAATTTCCTGGCTGCTGTCACCATTTGCAGTGATTTTGGAGCCCAGAAAATAAAGTCTGTCACTGTTTTCATTGTTTCCCCATCTATTTGCCATGAAGTGATGGGACCAGATGCCATGATCTTCGTTTTCTGAATGTTGAGCTTTAAGCCAACTTTTTCCCTCTCCTCTCACTTTCAAGAGGCTCTTTAGTTCTTCTTTGCTTTCTGCCGTAAGTTTTTCTCTTATGGCAGAAAAAAATCTTTTAGAATACACAATTTAAATTTTTTGTCTTATGTCATCATTGTGAAGCTCCATATTGTACTATACAATTTTTGTCCCTAAACATTATTATACAATGTTTGTCCCTAAAGTTGGTTACTTTCTCCGTAAATTCCAGGTTCTCCTTTAAGATATCACTGCTGTTGCTCCTCTCACAGACGATGCATCTAATAGCATTTCACCTTCTCCCTTCCAATCTGCTCTGAGATAGAAAAAGATATCTAAATTTGTTAATTTCCACAAAATAATCATTGATATGACTCCAGATAAAAATCTACTATAGAAATTCCATAGAGGTTTGCAACTAAATTTTCTGCCAAAGAGCTTAACTTGCCAAAAGCTCAGTAGTCAGGCAAGGACTTACTGCAGCAAGTCCTGACCACCTCGACACTATTTTGTAAAGTCAAGAAATACATATACAACTGAAATTTTAGTTGACGACCAAATAAATTTCTCCTTAATAAGCATTTAAGTTTTGAGGCTAATTTATGTCTTAAACTTCTCTCATGCCACCTCATATTTGAACACTAGCTTACAGTTTACAAATAACCTCCACATATTATAGGATTCCATTTTCCCTTCATACCATGAGTATGTTCGGCTTTTTCGGGGAACAAGGAATAGAAACATATTCAAGCTACCTTAAACTAGTATGAGGCATTACAGAATCTTTAAAATAAGCCAAATGGACACAGGATCTTACTCAGAGATGGGAAAATAGGTCAGAGTACTGTGAATCCACACAGTCTGATTATCACATTCTCACCTCAACACCGGGAACACGTTTCTCCCTTTGCTGCAACTTCACTGTTATTCTCACTATTTTGTTACTTTAGTGAATTCTTAGTAACACTCAAGATTACTTAATAAACTATTTTAAAAATATTTTTAGTGTTTTAAAACTTAATAAAAACATTGTACAAAATACTATTTTAAAGCAATAAAAATATTTTAAATATTTTCATTATTATAAGAAAGATTACATGCTGCATACTTTAAATAACCAAGAATAAGATGGTACTTAACACTCACACACACACACACACACATACATACAAAATGATTTGCTAGTAAAAGGAAAAAATATTGAGCCTTTGTGTGTGAAACCTTTCTGGAAAACCACAAATAACTTTGCAACTTCTACCTGAGTTTCTCTACATGGCTGGTGTTCAATTAAAGACAGATCTGAGATGTTATAGCTATTATTTGGTTCAGAGAAAGAGAAATTATTTAGTAATGCAACTCTGACTCCTGAAACATCAGAGTTTCTACGCTGCTCGTCATCTTGAGTGCAAACTGAGCCCCTATTCCATGAGGTGCTTTCATTTAGGAAAGACCACTTTTTTTAAGAAAAGAAACCCCCAAATCTTAACCAGAATATAGAAAGTTGTCAGGGACGTAAAAGTCAGCCAAGAAGCATCAACACCATAGTCTCCTTGCGGGGCTAAGGGAATCTGTACAGCATCGTTTCACCAGCTTCCCTGACTAAGTCCGCTTTTATAAAGCATCAGCCTTGGTATCTTGAAAAAAGAAGCAACTCAAAAGGAAGTGTGGTGGAAATTTCCAAAATACAGGGAGTCTGTTTGGATAAAACCAGTGAAGACAGGCTTCTATATTTAATGATGGGGCCTGGGTTGCCTGTCTTCTGTGATCACTGGCTCTGTGTGCTACACTTTGGTGAGTTTATGATGGTGTAATCCTCCCATGAATGAAGGCCTCCCTCCTTCCAGTGCTGTTTATTCTTAGCTTGTGCACACAAAGAGCAAAGAAAGTCGTCAACAACACATCCAGTTTATACACTGAACGCTGGTAAGAGTCTTGCTGACTCAAGTGAACCAAGAAGCTCTTGTGTCCTGAACATCCTTCCTTCATTCATTCACACACACACAAATATTTACCCTGCACCTACTATGTGCCAGGCACAACAACACAAGAGGTTAACTGGGGAAAAGTGAAGATCAGGGACAAGGCAGTGCTAGTGACGGAGGAGAGAGGGAAAAACAGTTTGTGTTAATAAAAGGGGAGATTCTTTTCCTGACATCTTGTAAAAAGTGTGGCTCTAATGTGTCAGTCTATTAATTAAGCTTGTCTCTAATTTGAACCATAAGATTCAAGGGAAAGGACCCCATGTTGATGGGCCTTTCTTATTCTCACCAAAATTCCCATAATAGTTGAAAAATAAATCTATGGTAGTTCTCCAAACCGATTCAGACCTAAAGAACATCCAACTCCATAGTTTCAAGAGCAGAGAATGATGGAGCTAATGATTTGTTGCTTTTTACAAAACAAATAAATAAATTTCATATGGGAAGATTCTCTAGAGAAGGGAATGGCTACCCACTCTAATATTGTTGCCTAGAGAATCCCATGGACAGAGGAGCCTGGTGGGCTACAGTCCATGGGGTTGCATAACTGAGCAACTAACACTTTTGCTTTTTCACACATGTCCATTTTACAGTTGGAAAATAAAAAGATTAAAGGGAATACTCTCACAGCACCTAACGTATAATACTTTGGAAATAATCATAATCATAATCATTGGGGGAAAGAACTGGCAGAGAATAGAAGACAAGCACTTTTTAGTGGGAATTTGGAGGAGTTGTAGATCACTTTTCATGTTAAAAAATGAAGGGGAAAAAATTAGTAGTTCTAGCCAATGGCAAGCTGCTTCAATGATAATTCTGTGAATTGGGACAACAGAAATTGCATTTGTTCAGAAAATATTTTCAAGTCATGATTTCTAGAAGTTACCCTATTTATCACTACGTCAGAATATTTTTCTCCAGTCCGTTAGAACCAGGTTTTGCCTCTGTGCTGCCTTTAAGGATTCCAAAGGTTCACTCACAATGTCAGACTACAATAAAATTCAGTGCAATGTGAACCACTCTGTGATATTGCCTTTCCTTACTGCCTTTCAGTTACACTCTTCTAAATGCAATAAAGGAGAAGTTGTTCTGAATGGGACAGAGAAAGAAATGAGTGCCATTCCCTGAGTTGAAAAGTCACAGACTGTAATATGCTAACAGCTTAGAGGAGAATTTCTTATATTGATGGCTGGTTATGCAATGTTGGACATCTGAGTAACCTGAAAAGCATATGGGATTGCCTCTTAACACATTGTGGTGGTTTTTATTTGGTATGCATTCCACAATGGGCAATAAAAAAGCAGTATCCCCACCAGCTGCAAACGTATTGATGCGTTTTTCTGGAGAGTAAACCTAAGCAAGCACTGTGGACACAGAAGAGGCAAAATTCGTGGCCACTTGCTCTGCTGAGTGGCCCCTGTGAAAATGGGGTGCTCCTTTTTACACAGAGGTTTGACTCTTAGCAACAGGTCAGAGCTCGGGAAATAAGCGCTGCCCAAGATATTCTGGGGGCCGTAAACCCAGGAATGCTCTGAGAGCTGCCAGTGGGGCCCCCGAGGACCCTACGCCGTCTGCACACCACCTTGGCACACACAGGACAGGCCTGTCTCTTTGCATTCATTAGCCGGAGGGGAGTTTCTCGACAGGAAGGCAAGAACACATGAAGTCTTCTGTGCCTTCTGTGGACACGCAAGCAAAGCAGGAACTTGAGGACAGCAGCACCAATCTCTGCAGGTGATGTCAGGAGCATGCCAGACATGAGAGGCAGATTTAAAATACTTCAGCATATATAATGGTTATTTTACATACACGGTCATCTGTTTATTTGAAGATGAAAAGAAGGACTGCCAGACAATTCTGACCTAAAAATACCACTCATCCCAGTCATTATTGTAAGTGTTTCCTTCACCTTCTAAGGAAAAGAAAAAAGGAAAAAACTTAAAAAAAAAAACACTCAAAAGTGACATTTCAAGGGTAATTATACTCATAATTTTGAAGTAACTTATCTTAAGAATATGAATGATTCCTGTCCACTCACATCTTGGGTCGTTTCATGCAGAATTCCCACTAACGATCCCTTTGCCCAGTACTTAAAATAAACCCATCTATTCCTTCTCCCAGAAAGAAAATAGCAGAAATCTCAATGGTCACAGGGAAATTATCCCCTATGACTGAGTGAGTCAGCTAAGTCACAGTAAGGGAAAGCTCACTTCTTTGAAAACTTGCTCCCGTCTTCCTTGCAGGGAACCTGCACCCCTGGTGTATCACTGCAAAACAAATTGCTTGTGCACCCACCACAGTCTGAGCAAATGCTATTCAAACCTACCGTCTATGAATGAAATTATACTTTCTTACTGATTTTCACCATAAAGCGGCAGACCCACAGAAAGGAGTTTATACTGAAACATTTTTAATTTCAGTTAAGAGCTCCAACATTTGCCTCAATGGACAGTATTTGTGACAATTTTGAAATACATAACCATTAATTCTGCAAAACAGCAGATTCTGTTCACTTATTATAACAAAAGTAAATATCCACAATTTCTCATATCACTGACAGTTTTCCTTGAATGTTATAAAGTCATGCTGACTACACCAATTTTATAGTTATCCAGTAAATGCTCATTTGTTAGAAAATCTTTATGAAGGTTTTATTGATTAGAATCCACTAGTCTTGCCATCTATGGGGTCACACAGAGTCGGACATGACTGAAGTGGCTTAGTAGCAGCAGCAACCTTACCAATAATTTTACACATAATGTATTCATGTACTAACACCTTTTTCTCTTCCATTCTACTATAATTATTAAAGGTTTAATAGACGCAAGTTTCATGATATATCTCAAATTTGATGGGCTGATTTCTTAATCATTTCCTTTTTATTTAAATCAATAAAAAATTATGACAAAATACCTATTATTTATGACATACTTTTAATTCATGCCAATGAAATAAATAACTTTTACAAAGTAAACCCAACTTTTCTGCAAATGTTTCAAAAATTAAAAAAATTTTCACTTTAAATATTGAATTTCCACATTTCTAAAAGTTCATTGGAAGCTGTCCAGCCAACAGAGAAATTCTGATTAAAATTTAAAATCTCCAGTCTTCCTAGTTCTGGGCAGTGTATTTACTAACACAAGAGTGTGTTGTGTTTTAAGAAGCACAACAGGAAATCATCAGTGAGTGCATTATAAATCCCTCTTAAAAGTATAAGTGCGAGAAAGGCAAGAAAGTCTATGTACAATGCCAATGATGAGCCAAATATAGTTAAGAAATGTCAGGTTCATGTCAAAATTTTACTGAATGGTTATCTTGGTGGGATCAGCTGCCTCCATCAAGACTGCACCCAAACTGACAACCTCAGAGAGATAAGAAACCAACTTGGCTCCACTACCCAGTGAGAACCAGAACCAAACATCCTGAGAAATTCCCTAGGGAAAAATTACCAAGAAAGATCACAGGAAGTTAGGACTGAAGGGAACTTTAGAGGTCACTGGTGAGGAAAGTAGCTATTTTCATGGAATAACATAAGAGTTAAAGAAACCATAACATCTCTATAATTTAAAAAATTAATGAATATATAAGTTCAAATAAAGGACTCGGAAAATATAGGTCCTATTAAAAAAAATTAGAGTTAACTCCAACATGATTCAGTAGATTAATTCTATAATTAGGGTTTAGTGATTTTTAGAACTTAGATAATGAATGAATAATAGAAAAATTCAGAGCTTCCAGCTCCTACTTGTAGAACCCTTCTCGCCACCTTTTGTTCTCTTCCAGGCAGCCACCTCTGTGTTTTATTTCCTTAGGCCTATATTCACCAAACTGATCAATGATTTCAATTAAACTGTAGCTGTTTAGTATGTTAATCTTGCAACAAGTATTTCACCTGAAGACTACAAGGTCTCAAGACCTTAAGAAATGACGAGAAGAATTTTCACTATTGACGAATAATGATAATTATTGACAAACAATCTTTAGTTCACAAAGGGCTTCAAATTTGTCCTCAGGGATAGCCATCTCGTCACATATACGTGACAGTCTTTAGGGTGAAGTTACAGGATTGTGGTGATGATGTTTGCAACCAAGATAAATGGGAAAGCTTTGTTAGAATTACCCATTTATTAGTCATTCACTTTGTAGAACTGCTAAATAATAATAAATACCACTCAGGGAAAGGCACCGTTTCTTCTCCAAAACATTTTCATGATGCAATTTGCTGGGAATGGGAAAAGAGACTGGTGGGAAGTTTGTCTTCCCTCAAGAACATAGCATCTTACTAATTAAGCCATGTGTTGTAATTTTATCTAAGCAAGCAGGAATGCACATAAAAGTGCCTAAATTGTACCATAAGAACTTGATCTAAAACACAAGCGTGAAATAGAATAAGGACAGTAAATTATCACTAAGTGGAAGGTGGTTAACACTAGTAGTTCAAAATTCACAGTCAGCAAAGCAGTGCCACATAAACGAGAGCCCCAGGCATGTGCTTCACTTGGGTGGCGTAGTAGGACAGAGCCACACATCCATGCTGAAGAATTCTGTCTGTGGAGGTTTGTAACAGGCAGCAAGACAAACAAAGAAACTCACAACTGGGAAGTTATAGAGGAGAAGCATCTTTGGATAGGGAAGATGGTGTCCCTGTAGTTCATGGTCTACTGGACAATGTGGTAAATGGCTCAGTCGTGTCTGACTCTTTGTGACCCTGTGGACTGTAGCCACCAAGCTCCTCGGTCCATGGGATTCTCCAGGCAAGAATACTGGAGTGGGCTGTGAAAATTGCATGGTTTCTGCAACAGTCTTTACTGTTCCCCTGACCTCCTAAACCCATCGCTGCTCTCACTGGAGAGGTTTCCAGTGAGTCAGCTACAAAATCAAGAGTTGCTTCAAAGTTATCTTGAACTTCATAGTTACCTTGAACTTCCAGAGTCAGTTTTTCCAGAATTAGTCAGCAGTGGAAGGCCATGCCCTGAGACCAGGCAGACCACTAGTCTGACAGGTACTGAAGGCTTCTAAGGAGAGGGCTCATGGAGAAGTCAAGTGAAGACCAGGCACGTAGTGGGAGCTCCATGAAGAACTAGCAGGAACCACAGGGATTCAGAAGCAGAAGTTTTTATATGGGGGGAGTTAAAAAGGGGGAATCTGGTGAGCAGGGGATTGGTAGTGAAGTACCCAGATGTTTAGCTCACATATTCATCCTGTGCTTAAACGCGTGCTCATGTCTACAGGCCCTCACAATGAGGTTTAGGAAAATTAAATGGTGTGTATCTAACCAAACAAAAATAGGGCAAAAACCTTAGAACAGAAAAAGAGAAACAGATAGGAGAGAGTAGAAAAGACTGGCCCTCTACAGAGGTGAGGCAAGATTATCTAGAACTATATTGAAATGTCCTACAGATAACTGTCTTTGCATCTTCCTTTTTTTTTTTAATGTTGCTTTCTCTGACATTCGAGAATCAGATTATCAGCTGGCATTTCTCATTTCTTTCATTTGCCTGAATTTACATGTTCAATCATCCCAAATTTGAGTAATTTGCCCCTTCGAATCTCCTAAAGGCATGTAAACAAACAAAAGCTTATTAGAACTGGAACATAAGAATGAGTAGCGCTGTCTGAGTAGAAGAATGAGGAGCTCTTCTGCCATAACTGACATTGGAAACTTATTTCCTTTGCATTTCTATGCCCTTTTGATTATTTCTTAATTCCTACCTATGGTCTGAATGGTTAAAACTGACCAGTTGCTATGTGAAGTATTAGTATTTCAGGTATTAGAGTTAATTTTCTCTACCAGATTTAGTTCTGAGCTGCAGTGAATACCTTCAAATAAAAACAGTAGGCATGTGGTTCTGTTACATCTTTATGAGTTGCAATGTATCTAAATTAGTTCTTCTGTATGAAGTGTTATACTAAAAGAAATGACGCTGGCTTATTTAATGATAAACTTATTTAAGGTAGATGAATCCTTAAGGGCTCTTGAACGTCAGTGATAGGTATGGAGAGCATTTCATTTGTAGATAGATTTCTCAACACGTCTGCTACTTGAGAGATTCTGATGATAGGTGAACTCACACTAATGGCTGGAGGCTGGGACACAAATACTACACAAAGCTATATCACCATCAACAAATAGTTAAATGGCATCTACCATAGGCCTGGTACTATGCAAGATCAAAGGAATACAAAAATGGATATGATATAATCCTTATGTTCAAAAGACTCAACAGTCTAGCCTGAGGAATAAGGATACCTTCAAATCCTGTACAGTATGATGCACTATGAAGAAATGCTAAAATAAACACAAAACAGAAGGACCTCTGCCTTTCTTGGGTGATCAAGGAAAGTTTCATCAAGAAGATGTTATTTGAAGCCTATCTTGAAAGTAAATACATGTTCCAAAGGTGGAGAAACTGAAATGGTTTCCTGGTGGAAGACACTCCAGATATGGTCAGAACTTAGTAATACTCAGCCATTCTTAGCTTGGTATAGCTATGAAGAGGCTGTACAGAAGAGTCTGAAAAGTTGATGGTGCATGGAGTCTTTCTGTGCCACACAGAAGAATCTAGATTTATCCTGGGGAGTGACAGTAGGTCATGGTAGCTTTTAATCACAATTGATAATCCATCAGAAAAACAAAACATACCATTTTAAACTTGTGATGTATTTAGTAACGCTCTGTCCTCCCCACCATTGCAAGTCTTTGCGTACGACCCTTCTCACAAATGTAGCCAGAGCAGAGTAGCCCTGGAGAGAAAGCGGCTCCGGTTCTCCAGTGGCCATTTATTTTTACATTACTTTCATCTCCAAACCCTGGCTGATATTCTGCAGCAAACCCAAATGACAGAATAAAACCCACCAGGAAAATATTTCCGAACACTCAAAATGTTCAGTAAAAGGAATTTCATCTTGCACACCCCAGAAAAACATAATAAAACTTTCATATAAGTATTTATAGCAAGATTGATAACATTACTTTTGTCTCATGAAATTCTCAGTATCATGAGAAAGTTCAGAAGCAAATGAGAAGCAGTCACATCATCCTTCATCCACCAGTAAAATCCGGTCACCTTGCAAAGAGGAGTTTTATGGCCTTCAGGAGTAATAGGGTAAGGAGAAATACAGTTGTTTGAGATACCTACATGATATATTTTTGATATCTCACAAAAGTCCCTAAGGAACAACTTCTCTTCACTTCTCTCCTGACAACAATTACATCAGGAGACGAACTCAGATTGTGCATTAAAGAATGTGACTGTACGTGTTTACTCAAAGAAAAGAATTTCTCTTTACATCGTATACACTAGTAACAGCTTTATTTTCCTCGCCTTTTGCTTTTGTCTTCAATAACATATCTACAACTGGATTGAATCAGAGTCTTGGGAAGATATTGGCAGTGAGAAGATCTGAGTTATGGACAGATTATACACTTCTGGACTTACACACAAAATCAAAACTAAGGAAGAGGCTAAGACCAGAATGTCATAAATCTTATAAATGACATATCATTATTCAAGTACAAAAAGTCATCATCAATAAAACAGTGATGAAATTTTACCAAAAAAAAAAATGCATGAAAATCTGTAGGAAAAAAGAGCCATGTTTCTCCTGCCTGCATGCCCTTATCAAGTCATACACATCTTGCTTCTCTTTATTTACTCAACTTTTTAATAAACAACTCATGCTTTTTTGGTCAGATGGATCTAAACACTGACTAGATCTGGTCAGATTTTAATCAGAGGATCTAAACACTCTATGGGAAATTTCTCCTGTCTCACCCCTTGACTACATGAAAATAAAAATGCTAACTGTGGCAAACTTTCCACAAGAATATCTGTTTCCTAAAATGTTTAATTGACAACAGAAATAAGACAGGTGTTAAAGGTTATCACAATTATATTGACTTTCATTTTATTCCATTAGCAGCTTTTTGTTAACTTTTCAAATTATGCATTGTTACCTTGACCCATTTTTTAGATGCCTCATTGGATCTGAAAGGTAGTAATTTGGGACTTAAAATTTGAACTTTAGATTGTTATATTTTTAGTACAACCCAAAGGTGTTCGTGGGAAAATGTGAATCTAGATTAGAAAATACAGAGGTGTTTTATGAAAGCCACTATCCTTTCTAGTTCAAGTCACTTTTCATCCTAAATTTTTCCTAAAATTAATTTTTCACTCATATCTTTAGCTAATTACTCAGTCGGTTAATTGGATTAATTTTAATAGTGGGTTTTAAAATTGTGTCCCTTTGTTAACTGTAAGAATGAAAATATTTTAAAATGATGTATGCTAATTTAACATCACACTATAAATGTATACCTTTTAAAAATTTTAAAGCACAAAGATTTTGCACACTGTAAATGGTACTGCAGTTTCTACATGAAATTGTTGAGATTCAGGAATCATGAACCATGCCTAAGTTCTTGGAAACTATGTGTCTGCTATGGTGGCTGTTGGCTCCTGCGAATGGAAAAAAGTGCCACAGAGAATTTCAACCAACATGAAGCAACTGTTCCAAAGAATGTGGTTTAAGATTTTCAAAGACCAGTCAGACAGTTAAAGCATGCAGCTGTACTAGAGGTGACCAAGAATAAGAATAGATGAATCAAATACCAAATGCATTACAAGACAGGTTTGAATTGCCAGGACTGAGTGAAGTTTTGTATTTTTACCTGAAGAGCATTCACATTTTAAAAGAAACTGAATTAAAACTGGATCAACAGACATACAGTAAATTTCAAAACTGAGCCGTGGTCAACAAAATGGTAAATAAATCACGTCCAAAGTCAAAAGTTATCTTGACAATGGGAAATACCTAAAGCCTGTATGTTCTTTTGAGGACCGCACATATGAAAATTTTAAGTCATGCTAAAATTCAACTACAAAATTCTCCCAGAATAAATTAGCTTCCAAAAATCAAACATTTTCAGAGAGCCTATAAAAAAAAAGATAAGTGTGAAATGTAGGCCTTCTGTGGAATCACCAAAATCTCTCAGCTCTTTATTCTTCTTTCTAAAAAGTTTCCTGCTGAAATATAATTTAGAGAACACACAGAAAATAAATGTAAAATGGGCCAAGAAAGTGTGAGGGCTGAGACTACAATGACAATTTAGAGAATGTACATGTTATTAAACGTCAACTCGTCTCTTCTTGGTGAACACAACTCATTATATCCGAAGGAAATCAGGCTTGACCCACACCATTGTAAATTACTTATATAAATTAAATATGCCACTTCTATAGAAAACTTAGGTCAGCAGCAGATGTTGGTAAATTCCTACAGAAATGCATGCCCAGAGAATGTGTTTTTTTTTTTTAAATGGCAGAAATCTGCTAGCTATTCCTGCCTTATCTGCAACAGCTGAGCAATCTTGCAGTGCCACGCGGAGACGGAAAACTTGGCTCAGATATAGCGTGGACAAGCTTGCCTTAATCACATTGCTCTTTTACACGTGCACAAGGACATCAACATTGACAGTACAGAGTAAAGCAGCCATTTGCTGAAAACAACTGTCAACGTTGTCAAGTTTTTGGAACCTCTTATAATGTGATTTGTATGACAAATCTTGTGGCATTTTGTTTGTCAGCAACAGTAGTGAATTCCATGTATCTGGGAAGGCAGGAGAAATGCTCAGAAGTGGATTCGGTTTCTTTACACAGACTGCGTTAAGGGAAAACAGTTATTAATTTTAAAATGACAGATTTCAAATAGATTGAGAAGTTTTAAAGTGGAATTTCATTTAAAATAATCACAGAAGTCTCTTTTTCCCCGCTTCCACTCAAACCTTGAAAGACGGCAAGAGTCGTTCAGTTTTCCCTTATTTGCACTTCAGGCCTCGAAAACGGTTCCTATAAAAATATTAACATTTTCGAGGCAGGAATCTGTAGCAGTAATTACTGGGGTGTGTTCTAAGTGACAACAGTGGGCTCAGTCCTTTCCTCCTGAATGAGGTGTGCACTGCCATGCAGCTCGTGAAATCGGATGTAACAAGTTATAACTAACCTAGCGCACACCAGTGTTACTCAACAATGTGCCTATTAAGAGATGATTACGGAGATCTTATGGTTCATTAGTTTTTCAACATTTCCTTTATTCCTACTCTAGCTGCGTTTTTCATACAGCTCTTTCTTAATGTGCTTCCCACGTTTGTCCTCGGCCAACGTCCTCCCCCATGTGGGTGGACTCCACTTGGATAGGCCGTATGACAGACGGCATACCCCCTTCCTGCACCTGCCATCAAATGCCCTTGGGTGGGTGAGACCAGTGTCCCCACCCAGCCAGGAAAATCTTCAGGCTCTGCACCTCTACACTGCTTCGGTTCGTTTAGAAGAGATCTGATCAAATCTAATGAGGGAATCCTTTGTATGCTTCTTCCACTAACTGGTTAAAGAATTCCAGAAAAGACAGTCTCTGCCCCTGTTATGATTCATTTCTCCTCTCCTCAAAATGTGCTCAATATATTGCCTAGAATCACTTTTGTAAATATTAGGTACTCAGTGACTTTTTGAATTGAATTGATAAATAAAACTGAGACACAGTTAGAGAATGAATGCTTCACACTCTATAATACCCAGTTCTCTCTCCTTTTTTTTTCTCCCCTTTATTTTTCTGGAAAGTCCTAGTGAGGTGCCGAGAGTAGCAAGAGGAATATAATGCAAGTCACATAAGTCATTTAAAATTTTCCAGTAGCCATATTAAAAAATTTAACTGGTTAAAGAATTCCAGAAAAGACAGTCTCTGCCCCTGTTATGATTCATTTCTCCTCTCCTCAAAATGTGCTCAATATATTGCCTAGAATCACTTTTGTAAATATTAGGTACTCAGTGACTTTTTGAATTGAATTGATAAATAAAACTGAGACACAGTTAGAGAATGAATGCTTCACACTCTATAATACCCAGTTCTCTCTCCTTTTTTTTTCTCCCCTTTATTTTTCTGGAAAGTCCTAGATGAGGTGCCGAGAGTAGCAAGAGGAATATAATGCAAGTCACATAAGTCATTTAAAATCTTCCAGTAGCCATATTAAAAAATAGAAACAAATGAGTGAATTTCAATAATATTTTTATTTAACCCCTTATATCCATTTGTTGTTGTTGTTGTTGTTTAGTTGCCAAGTCATGTCCCACTCTTTGCAACCCCACAGACTGTAGCCCACCAGGCTCCTCTGTCCATGGGATTCTCCAGGCAAGAGTACTGCAGTGGGTTGCCATTACCTTCTCCAGGGGATCTTCCAGACCCAGGGATCAAACTCTCACCTCCTGCATTGGCAGGCAGGTTTTTTAATGGTAAGTCACCTGAGAAGTCCCATACGTCCATCAGGTTGTGTAGAATATTACTGTTTCTCTGTAGTAGCTTTTAGAAGTCTGGTGTGTCTTTCATACGTGCAGCACATCTCAGATGGGACTAGGTACCTTTCAGGGGCTCAACAGCCCCAGCGGCTAGCAGCTACCCGACTGCACAGCCAGGCTCTAGAGACCTCAGTTCCAGTAGTACTGCTTTGCCCACTTCCTTATGTGACTTCAGGTAACTCTCTTTTCTATTCAGTCTCATTTTCTCTATTTCTTAAAAGGGCTTTAATAATTTCTCTCCCATTTTATCTGCACGTAGTTTGTGATTAACATGGGAAAATACATTTGAAAGCCAGGAAGTTCTCTCGAGTTTTTAATTGCTCGTTGTTATCTCCTCTTGCGCTCCCTAGAAATCGCTCACTCTTCCCTTTTTCTCTTTTCTTTTTACTGGCTGCTAGTTAAAACTCACATATGGTAAGGCAGGCTTGATGTGTTTTATGGTTTCAAAAACTACTCTCTTAAAGTATCACGTCTTTCCTCTCCCAATAGCAGCTTACCTTCATGAAATCCCAACCTTAACAATAATATCGATAGCTTGCCTTTTTTGTGGTCCCTGTTTCTAAAAGACACATTCCTTGGTTCTGGTTTCCTTCTTCCATCTTCTAGTTGGGCTTGGATACTTCTAGACTAGAGCTTAGCTGAGTGTCAAAGATAATGCAGGGGTAAAAAGACAAGACTTCCATACCAAATTTTGTTTTAAACCTCCAGCTTATTCACTATTTTTCAAAACAGTTAAAATTGAAAATTATATATGAGGTTGAGATTTCAATCACTCCATTTTTAGTACAACCTAAAGGTGTTCACAGGAAAACGTGGATCTAGAGTAGAAAATGAGTTTTATGAAAGCAACCCCCCTTTCTAGTTCAAGTCTCTTTCATCATAAAGTTCTCCTAAATGAAATATATAGCGAATATGTTTAGCTAATTACTTGTTCATGGGTAGGAAATGCCTGGGTAGGGAACCTCACTTCATATTCCCACTGTTCCACTTAAGTTCTGAGAACATCCTTTGCCATACCACGATCCTTCCTGGCTTTTGCCGTGGCCTTTTCCCCTCCAGACTACCTCACATTCATTTTTATTCTCGCCATCTCGCCCTCCCTCCTTCCCCCTCTCTTCTCTGTCTCTCTCTTCCCCTTGCCCTCTCAACCAGCTCAGGAGGTGTGTTTTCAGACTAAAGCCACACTGTAACCACACCCTTTTCCTCCTCCTACCCTCTCCCTAGAGCAGCTTGTATTTATTATCTGGCAGGCTGGAAGCGGGCTATGGCCAAAGAACTTTGAACTTGGTGTTTGTTGGCTTACCAATAACCACTATCCTGTACACTATAAATATAACACTTAAAATACAAATGTATCATATAAAATATATTAAGTTAAAAAAACATCTTAGAAGCATCTAGGAGTACCACGAGCTGTCCAACTCGTCTGTCTCAATAAAACAGCAATCTATCTGAACGGTGATCTAAACGCTGTGGGTTTTTCTGAATGCTTTTGAATATGATCTTAATCATCATTTCCAGTGATGTGTCTACATACCAGCTGCAGCCCTGCTGATTACAGCATCAATACCAATTGATTTTCTAACACATACTTGCAATGTCTATTGTATCTCATTGCACACTGTACACTACTGGTAGTTAGCCAAAGCTCAGAGGAAAAAAAGATTTTGTGTACAGAACACACGGGCCCCCGAGAGTTTCATAATTCGCAGGAGAACAGAAGAATCAGGTACTCAATGTCAGGCTAAATGGTTTCTTACAGTTAATGTGTTTGGTGGCCACAGGCTCAAATAATTCTCTTGTACAGAGCCAGGGTTACTCAGCTGTATAATAACCTCTGAAGCCTCTCCTTCGAAAAGAACTCAGGATTCATGGCTTTAATTTCGCCACTGATAACATGAAAAGTATACTCCATATAGTACTGAGCAAGCTTCACTCTCAGCTTCCACTATAATGAAATTCTAATTGTTTCCAAAGTTTAGGAAGGATAAAATGGTTAATCTCCGTGATGACAAAAGGAAGCCAGGAAAATAAAGTGACACACTTGAATGAACTGTGAGGAAATAAAGTGCACAACGTGCGATAATGCCATGACTCCGTGTTATTGCGCATTTCTGGGCTGAAAAGATATGGCTTGATGGGTAATTTGTCATGCTGTGCAATAGAGAACAACAGTAAAGAGACTTCAGACAGAAGAAAATTACACAAATGGTAGGGTGGAAAGGTATAATTGAAGATGGCAAAAGATTGAAAGAAAGACATTTAAAATTACCGTACTGACCTACTAAATGCACTTGGGCGTGGAATCTTGGCCTCACAAGAAGAGGCACTAAATGACTGCGGGCTGTGACGCTGCTGCGGAGTAATGCCAATCTCCCAAGCTCTCGGAGGAGGAAACACAACGCACAGCTGAGTTTCCCCAGCCTCAACCTGCTTTCTTTCCAAGAGGAGCCTGGGCTTCTGCAAACTTAGGGAAAGTTTCCTAAATAAGTTTTGCTTTTTAAAAAAATTATGAGTAGATTTCATTTAGTATTTGGGGAGCTTAACTCTTTCCCTTTCTGCAGTCAGTAAAGCTCCACTCTGTGAAACTGCAAAACCACCGTAATATTTTTATTAATGAATTCATGCAAAAGGATTTTGCTTCTCACATGTGGTTAAGTTTCTTTCACATTGAAGAGTCCAAGAGAGCAGCCTGATGCTGGGCAAAGCACATCCCTAAGTCTGAGGGCAGGAGACACAAGCACTAGTCCAGGCTCCTCTGCAGGAGCATTCGCCACGCAAGGACCTGGGCAAGTGGCTTAACGTCACTAAGCCCAGTCTTCTTCTCAGTAGAAGGGGAAACACGGGCCAGATATTATCCAAAGATTTCTACCAAAGATTTGCATGCATGTGTACAAAGTCACTCTGCTGCTGCTGCTAAGTTGCTTCAGTTGTGTCCGACTCTGTGCGACCCCATAGACGGCAGCCCACCAGGCTCCCTCATTCCTGGGATTCTCCAGGCAAGAACACTGGAGTGAGTTGCCATTTCCTTCTCCAATGCATCAAAGTGAAAAGTCAAAGTGAAGTCGCTCAGTCGTGTCCGACTCTTTGCAACCCCATGGACTGCAGCCTACCAGGCTCCTCCATCCATGGGATTTTCCAGGCAAGAGTACTGGAGTGGGGTGCCACTGCCTTCTCCACAAAGTCACTCTAGTCGTGTCCAACTCTTGCGACCCTGTACTGTGGCCCGCCAGGCTTCTCTGCCCATGGAATTCTCCAGGCAAGAATACCAGAGTGGGCTGCCATGCCTTCCTCCAGGGGATCTTCCCAACCCAGGGATCAAACCTGCCGCTCCTGCTTCGCAGGATGATTCTTTACCATTGAGCCACAGGGGAAGCCCACCAGTCCTGTTGGTCTACCCCAAACAGCAGAACCCCTTAAAAAACTTCTCAACCAAGGTTATTTTCTTTTCCTTCCCAAGGTCTCAAAGCAGAGGACGTCCCAACCAACCATACTTTGTGATAGAGAAGGTTATTCGTCTCCTTTGCTTCCTTCAATTAGAGAATATGTGTTCACCTGTCACAATTACATGGGAAACATAAATCATTTGCAGTGTCCATTAATTACACAGTTCTTTCTATTTCTTACATATAACTGTAGAACCATAATGTACCTTAAAAAGCTAATTTTTCCTAACAATGAAGAACTTATTAATATTACAGGAATGTGATATTTATATAAAGGAAAATGTCATCTTTGATGATAACACTAAATAAGGCATTAAGCAGGAGCATTTTTGCAATTCTTATTGTTATTAATTCCCCCCAAAGTAATTTCTTCCAGAAAGCAGGGATTTGGGGTTATAATTCCATCAACTGCTCAAAAATGTCTTCTAATGGGAACTGTCTGAAATACATTACAGGTTGGGTGAAAATGTGTAAAAATTATTTATAATTAATGGAACAGTGGTTTCCATGTTTAAAACAGTTTTTATAACTTAGAAAAAGCTAAATAAACTTTTTAAAGAGGTCTTAATCAATAAAACAATCCTGTCTAGTTGGTATCGTAAGGAATTCATTAAATTAAGAGCCTTCAAACTTGCAGGGTACATTTAAAAGTACTTAGAAAGACTACACAAAACAGACCTGTGACATACTCTGGGAAAACATCTAAAATTTGCCATAGAGATCTTCAGAGACTCACTGCTGCTGCTAAATCACTTTAGTCGTGTCCAACTCTGTGCGACCCCATAGACGGCAGCCCACCAGGCTCCCCCGTCCCTGGGATTCTCCAGGCAAGAACACTGGAGTGGGTTGCCATTTCCTTCTCCACTAGCCCACTGCAAAAAATCCTTAACATCACCAATAGAACTGGTGGTTAGATTTCAATATGAGATATCAATATTATTATATATTACTATTATATTCTTTTTCTCCAAGTTAAACATTTCAGATTTTCAATAGTTGGTGCTTTAGATTTATAAATTATAATACTGATGACAATAAGCAGCAAGTATCATACACCATTCTATACAAAGGCATCTTTTCATTAATTTATTTCAATATATGAAGCTTACTTTAAAATTTCAAATGGAAAATGCAGTATAGTAGAATCCAGCAAAATCTTTCCCCAGCTCCATGGTCCACTACTAGTATATTACACATCAAAGAACAGACAGAAAGGTAATTTCTGGTTAATATCAATAAAATCATGTATTAATCATTTAATTAGAAGCTTCTAAAATCATAAAACTAAAAGAAACATCAGAAAGTCACCTGAGCTGGAATTTTATCATATGGGTTTACCTTTTAAGAATGTGATGAGGAAAGACAGCATTCCAATAGACAAAGACTCATCCAGCACATGAGTCTCACTGACTTTTATGGTCTCACCCTATTTTGGAACTGTGCGGTGTATAGATATGCATAACTATGCTTGAGAAAAATCCTATTCAGACTAGTTCATCATATCAGAGTCAAAAAACTCCTCAGAATCCGCAAGACTCATGTTTCACTGCCCACATTTCATGAGAATTTATAAGAAGCCTAATCAGGACCATAAATGTTATTATCATTCTTATCAATGTAGAAATTAAGAGGTCCAAATTCTGTCATTTAATAAAAGAATATGTGCGTGCATGCTAAGTTGCTTCAGTCGCATCTGATTTTTTTGATCCTATGGACTATAGCCTGCCAGGCTCCTCTGTCCATAGGATTCTCCAGGCAAGAATACTGGAGTGGATTATCATCCCCTCCTCCAGGGATCTTCCCGACACAGGGATCGAACCCATGTCTCTTACCGTCTCCTCCATTAGTAGGCGGGTTCTTTACCACTAGCACCCACTGGGAAGCCCTTAATAAAAGAATAACAGATCACTGATTCATATGTACGTTTAACAAGCACTTACTAGCTCCCTACGATGCCAGGCAACATGCTAGGCACCAGGAATAGACGTGCAGTTAGACAGGCATGGACTCCACCCTCACAGAGTCTAGTAGAGAAGACTAGGCAGTGAACAAATAACAGTGAAGTGTGGTGAGTGGTTAAGATGGGCTAAGTACAGGGAAGGAGGGGACCACACAAGGCTCGGTTAAAGCTCTCCGGCAAGATAAGGTGAAGCTGAGACTTGAGGAATGAATAAGGGAGTTGCTTTTGTACAATGTACTCTGCACCTCTATGTATTGGCACCCATATCCCTCATACCCTCTCCTGCATACCCTCTCCACCGCCTTGTTACTTCTCATCCTCCTGGATTTAGTTTGGGCAGCATCTCTTCAAGGAATCCTTTCCTGAATCCCTCATCTCCATTAATCTAAAATGAAAATCCTCCCACATTCCCCACCCCACCAATGCTCCCATCAAACCTATATGTAGCCATAACCACCAGTCCTGTAATTGCCTGCAAAGGCTTGGCCTCTTGGAGCTAATACAATCCAAGACAAGGTTTCTTTGAAGCTCTTGGGAAAGCCTTTCTAACTCTTCTAGAAAGACTCAGAAGTAGCCCCTCTTGCTTGATAGCTGTCTTGGTACTAGCCCCTGATGAAGCTGATTCACCAAGAAGGTAAGGAAACAGGATGAAAGGAAAACTAAGTCAAAACTACTAGATTATAATGTTCCTGAATTCGACCCTACCTCTGGACTTTCAGTGGTGGGGCCAACAAATTTTCTTATTCCTAAAGCCATTTGAAGTTGGGTTTTCTGTTACCATAGTCTAAAGCATAGTAACTGACAGAAACATTATAGATGAGACCATCTATTTTCCTTAGTCTCCAACATACTATCTAGACCGTAGCAGTTATTCAATAAATGCTTCTTAAATACCTGATGTTAAAGCTGAAACTCCAATACTTTGGCCACCTGGTGCAAAGAACTGACTCATTTGAAAAGACCCTGATGCTGGGAAAGACTGAAGGTGGGAGGCGAAGGGGACAACAGAGGATGAGATGGTTGGATGGCATCACTGACTCAATGGACATGAGTTTGAATAAACTCCAGGAGTAGGTGATGGACAAGGAGGCCTGGCATGCAGTCCATGGGGTTGCAAAGAGTAGAACATGACTGAGCAACTGAACTGAAATACCTAAACTAAGTGATTCAAAGAAAACATGTGACAGCAATAAAAGCATAAATTTTATACCTAAGAAAACAGAAAACAAATCCAGTTTTAAACTAGGATTTTTTAAAGTGCTTTAAAACTGTAATTAGAAAGTAGGACATTTTCAGACCTTTCCTATAGGGTAGACAAAGCAAATCTTGTCCTCTTCTGTTCTAATCCTCCTCCCATCTAGCCTTTTATCTTGCCCCTACTATGCTCACAAGGCACTTCCTCTTATACCCTTGCTACCCAATGTCCTCATTTTTTTTAGCATATCATCCTTAATGCATCAAAAACGCCATACACACCATCACTATCATACTGCCACACATTTTTTTTCAAAATTCTATTCTCCAGAAAGAGCTGGTAAGCTCGCTCACTCTGAGTTCTATGGGTCTGGCTTATACGAAGTGTTAACATTTCAAGGGATATTTGTAAAACCCTCAAATTTTCATCTCTGTGCAACTCCAGGTTTCAGCAAACAGGTAAAGGAGGCACTGAGGTGTCTGAGAGCCAACTCTGTGGTCATGAAACAGCAGGAAGAGATGCCTGATTTCCTGGCAGACAAGGGTAACTCCAAACATTGTCATCAAGGACCAGCCCTACAGCTCAATAGGAGCCTACTCTTATTCCATTTTCTTAAGGAAAAATAATCCAATAACCAGTGAACCGTATCTACCAAGTGATATTCATGCTTCTGACTGAAGAAGTTCTGCCTGCAGACTTCATTCCTGGCATAGGCCTGTATCCCATTTGGATACACCAGCGTAAGAAGCATCTACATTAGAAATTCCCCTACCTTTAAATCCTATGAGGTAATAATAGACAATGCTTGAGTGAACTCTGGGAGTTGGTGATGGACAGGGAGGCCTGGTGTGTTGCGATTCATGGGGTTGCAATGATTCGGACACGACTGAGCAACTGAACTGAACTGAACTGACTGACTCCAATACTAAGCAAACTCAGGATTCTTGTTTATAGACTCCAAGCTCCAAGGAAAAGTAAACTCCTTTTTGAAAAAAGATGTCCCTAAAGTTTTTATCTAGAACAACTGCAAATTACTTTGGCTACCTTTTATCTTGCAAATCAGATATTCCAGGGCCACCTTTATTGCCAAACATAAAAGCAGCCCTTGCACACCTCAACAGAACTGCCTGTATACCCTTAATGTCTCTTCAAGCAATTTTATGCAGTCAGCACCCTATACATTAGGAAAGGAATGGATGTGTGCTTTATGGATTTCTTATAATAGCAACAAAACTTCAAAATCAGAAGCGTTCCTTAATTTTGCTTACTTTTTTATGCAGCTGCATTGATACTACATTGCTAGACAAAAGACAAGAATGAACGTTAAGACCTGAGTTTAAAAAAAAAAACAAACCAGCAACAGGACGGCCATCCAAGGCTGAGCTTATGGGGGAAAAAAAAAAAGAAAACAGCCCTCATTTTATTAAATAATAGTGTTCATGCAAGAATGTCTGAAGTACTCTGCAAGGCTAATTAGGACAGATCAATGCACACTTACCTCTTCAGAAGGCTGAAAGGTGTGTAGTGACTACGTGTCATTAAAAATTTACTTGACCATGGGCATCAGATGTCCATGAGAGAATGACCCTGATGAGCACTCTGTTTCCATTTTGCTCATATCGTCCTTAATGCATCAAAAACGCCATAGACACCATCACTATCACACTGCCTCATAGCAGCTGATGTGCTATATATGTTTGAGAGGGTGGTATCAATTAATTATATTATCTATAAAGCCATACTTGCAATTACTACCACTTTACAATTTATTATTAACACATTTGGCAGGGTTTTTTTTCAAAGCAACATTTATTTAAAGGTTAATCAAAATTCTTAGAATAGCATTTATTATAATATGATTTTTGATAATTGACTAAATCAGTGGCTCTTAAGAAAAACACCCTTGTCTCGGTCCTGCTCAGTATACACCACAGTGCCTATTTGGGGAAAAGAAATACATATTAGAAATGTTCATTTCAGACCTCGTCATGAAAGATCATATATTAATGTAATCAGGTGGTACATTTACATGCTCATTAGTAATCCATCATTAGTCCAAATGCTCACTATTAGGAATAAATGTACAACAAGTTATTCAGAATACCCAGAAATAGTATTTCTTATTTAAACATTCAGAATCAGCTGACTGAAATAAGTGCACACCTTGAATTTGAACTTTCAAGGCACATCACTGAAGTCAATCAGTTATGTCAGGATACTCTTCTATAATAATCTTAATTATAAAATTCTTGCCCCTCCCTTAAGGCATGGAGCAGTAGGAGAGAGTTCCAGTATCTAAATCTTTCAAATTCACTGTAACTGCAAAAATTCCTGATGAAGTGTGTGTTTAAATTTTATGCTTTAATACATAGCATGCAACTAAAAACCACATTAGTTATGCTTTATGCTATTTAATCATATGTCAAAATCTGTAAAATCTGTTCTAAAATGCTAAGGTGCAATTAATCAATCAAAGAAATAAATAAAATGTAATAAATGCCAAATAATGTAACGTCTTAAAAAACAAACCACTATCTACACATTTATTCTAAAAATACTTATTAGCCAACACCAATGAAGGAAAAACAGAGTGAAAATTAGATTTACTGAATCTTTTTCCCATTAGTAGCTAGCTTGCTCTACATTTTAAAATGGTTTAAAAAGGTCTTTGGAGTGTTCTGGTTTGCCAACTAACATGGGAGCAACCTGAGGGTCAGAATGTTTTGGGTTTTATCCTCTAACACAATTTCTTAATTATAACAGGTGTTCAGTGTCTAACAGATGAAAGAATGAATGACTCAAATATGCACAGACTAGATTCTTTCATTATAATGCTTAGCACCTACAATGAGAGTTCTACTCGAATTAAAAATAAATTTTAAGAAGAGCCCTACTTTTCCTTCTGGCAAAAACTATATATTATACTTCACTGGCATTCAACTAAAGTTAGTGTCTCCATTAATTCTTTCCTTTTTCATAGAGTCAGTTATGAACCAGCAAGGAAGGCTGGTGATGTGTGTTTGTATTTCTTCCTCCAAATGAAAACAATGATTTTCTTTTCAGGGAATGTAATTTAACAGTTTGAGGATACAGTTTTGGACCAACACTAGGAAGACCAATGATGAGTCCCGGGTCCAGTCAGCAAGATTTATCAAGCATCAAGTACATTCCCCGCACTATGCTACAAATACAACAGAGAAGTCAAAAGCATGCCCCTGCTTTCCAGACCGTAAGTCAGAGGAGAAGACACATATGCATTCATTCAACAAGAATTACTGAGTACACTTTACTCCACGCAGCAAATGGAAGGAGAGGAGGACAGTCAACAAGTCTCAGTTCTCCACCAGGGGCTAACAAAGAAATAAACCAGAAACTGTATGCCAAGCAAAAGGCTGTAAATATCACTGAAAAAATACCGACTAATTCCTGCTGGAACGCTAGAAGAGAAAGCTCTTGAAATCATGGAAGTCTTAAGCAAACAGGTGGCATACAAATCGATCAAGAGAATCTCCCAGATAACATAAATTAGCACGTTCGCTAGTGATGAGAGGTTGAAAGTAAGGGTCCATAAGTATTCAAAGCATGTATTCACTTTCTTGATATGACTGACTTTATTTGTTCTGTGGGTGCTCACGTGCTGCATGCTAAGTCACTTTGGTGTATATGACCCTTTGAAACGCCTATGGTCTGTAGTCCAGTAACTTGGTATCAAATCAGGTAGAGGAAGGAGCCACTACCTGGATACCTAGAAATCAAGCAAGGAGTGGTCATTTCAGATCTGATCATATTCTGTAAGACACTACAGTGGGAAGTGAATAGACAGTATCCAAAGATCCAAGAAGAACTAGCAGAGACCTACACCTGTAAAGAGAGAAAAGGGGATAATTCCTGTAACCATGAAGCCAGGCGGGCCCCTTGGGGCTAGGTTCAGAGTCAGGGCCTCCAAGATCCACCGGACTACAGAGATTTGAGCTGGGAATGAGCAGTGTGACTAGCAGCTGTTGTTGGGCACCAGATGTACCCACTGAGGGAGAAATAGTCAAAGGCTCTAAATATGCTTCCTATTGTCGTTGGGTTTGGTCCAGGCACTGACGGGCTTGGGTACAGGTGGGAGCCAGTACATTCAGCTCAATTTTGTTCAGGCACGCGCAGGGCAAGGAAGGCAGATGTAGCGGTGCCTCTCTTTATAAAGTGGAGGAATTACACTGGTGCTTATGCAACTCTTATTCCAAAATTAATGTTTCAAGGATATTTAAGCTGCCTAGAAAAAAAAACATTTCAGAGCTTCCCAAATCTATGAAAAAGCCACTGCTTCCTGTTAATCCCTATTCCCCTCCAAGAAAAATGCTTATAATATTATTTAATAGTATTATAGAACCAGACTAACATGGTAGAATCTGAAGATTGCAGGAAAAGCACATAACATGTGGAATGTTATGCAACCTTAAGAGTCCTTATAAGTATATTTTAAAGAAATAAATAAGAATTAGTAATGATTTTCTAAGATATACGGAGATAGGATAGGATGCAGAAAAGATTATGGTTATATAAAAATCAGGACCATCCAGTTGGCACAGATTACCAGAAAACAAGAAAGAAATATTCAGCTGTACTATTGACATAGTCTTCTCTGTTTTCTTAAACAGTTTTAAAGGATTTAGCACACAAATAACAGGTTTTTATTTCAGAAAATCAAAATTAATTAAATGTCAAAAAGTAGTATACAATTGGCTACCACAAAAAAAAAAAAGAAAAAAAAACTCAGGATCTGATCAATAATAAATGACCTGTTAACTCAAAAATGTATTATTTCTATCTTAGGAAAATTTGAAAAAATAAAAGATGGATCAAAACCCCACTGCTTCATCAATTCTTTTTTTAAAAAAAAAGAAGAATGAGTTCAAAAGCTAGAACTAAGTGTGAATTTCACAAAGTAGATGTAAGCAATTTCACATTGACTGCTATGTTCATAGACAAAGCTGCCTGTCTGTACACCTTGAGACTCTATTTCAGGGAAATACAGATTGGATTAAAAAGTCTACGGATGTTTGCTACCTAGTGAATACTCCTGTAAGACACACAGGCACAGACTCAGACACCTTCCTTAGTCTAAGAGCAACTCCAGGGAGGTCTTTCTCACCCTGAGAGAGGAGGAGTGAGTTTCTGGTACAATAACACCAACAAATAATACCGTAATATTTCTAGCTCATACATTGTAAGCCCACCTCGTCATGGATCTGTGAAATACAGGCACATCCTGGCAAAAATTCTAAGACAACTGAGTTGTCACAATGTGACAAGAGTATAAATTGACACTGAGTGGCTTTTGCAGTGCTTCCTTTAAATAGGAGTAAAACCAAAATATGCACCCCAACATATCAGAAATAATATATACATTCTACTTAGTTTCAAGGGGTAAAAACTTTTACAACTTTTGAAAACGCAAAATATTTGACGATCTGTCACTGATTTAAAATACATTACAGTAACAAGTGACAACGCATGTACAAAATCCACTGCAGCTCCGTGTTCGTCGTCAAACACAAAGGCTATTTCTAAACAGGTCAGAGTCAAGCTTTAGCTGATGGGGGTTGACGGCAGAACAGGGTCTCAGATGAGCCAAAGCTGTGCGTAACCCAAAACTCATTGATATTTAAATCTGGAATAGGTTTCTGAACTTCCATTTGAACATGTCGTGAGAACATGAAATTCCTGTTACTTTATACAGGCTCAATCTTATAAAATGTTTGCCTTGTATGGTGAAGATATTTTGCTGAGGTCTTAACGAGCACGGCACAGCACTCTGTGGTGAGGGTGGAGGAAGGTTACTCACAAGCCTTCTGCAAGTCCCTTACCACTTACACATGTCCCTCAGATAGAAATGACTTCCCTGATGGCACAGCGGTAAAGAATCCACCTGCCATTGCAGGAAACACACGAGATGTGGGCTCACTCCAAGTCAGGAAGATCCCAACCTACTCCAGTATTTTTGCCTGGAAAACTCCATGAAGAGAGGAGCCTGGCAGTACGCAGTCCACGGGGCAGCAAAGAGTCAGATGTGGCTGTAACTGAGTACACACACAGTTAGAAGTAGGGCCTGACTGGGACGTTGCAGGAGACGAGGGAGCAGCAAAAACATTGCCTCTGGATTTGAGAATAAGGTATTCCTCCAAACACATACCCCATAGCATTTCCCATTAACTGAGTATTATTATGATATATTGTAAGTGGATATTTCATTCCTTGTATCTTCCACGAAGTTGTAAGATTTTTAAGGAAAGTGAAAGTTGCTTAGTCATGTCTGACTCTTTGCAACCCCATGGACTATATGGTCCATGGAATTCTCCAGGCCAGAATACTGGAGTGGGTAGCCTTTCCCTTCTCCAGGGGAATCTTTCCAGCCCACAGATCGAACCCAGGCCTCTGCATTGCAGGCAGATTCTTTACCAGCTGAGCCTCAAGGGAAGCCCAAGAATACTGGAGTGGGTAGCCTATCCCTTCTCCAGTGGATCTTCCCAACCCAGGAATCAAACCGAGGCCTCCTGCACTGCAGGCAGATTCTTTACCAACTGAGCTATGAGGGAAGCCCTTTTAAGAAAAATCATATGATTTTGCAATAACTAAAAATTCACATAGATGGCTGGATAGCATCACCAACTTGATGGACGTGAGTTTGAGCTGGTGATGGACAGGGAGGCCTGGTGTGCTGCAAGTCATGGGGTTGCAAAGAGTCAGACACGACTGAGCAACTGAACTGACTGAAAAATTCACAACAAGGTGCAAATAACCATCCTGTGCCTGTGCATGTACCCTTCCCCAGCCCCTGTCCCCAGGGGTTGAAATCTTGCATAACCACAACAGCTGTGACCCTATGAACTGTAGCCCACCAGGCTCCTCTGTCCATGGAATTTTCTGGGCAAGAATACTCAAGTGGGTTGCCATTCCTTTATCCAGGGGATCTTCCCTACTCAGTGCTCAAACCCGGGTCTCCCACACTGCAGGCAGATTCTTCACCATCTGACCCACCAGGCAAGCCCAACTACAATACAGAAGCAGGTAATTAACATTGCTGCAGTCCACAGAGCATATTCAGATTTCACCAGTTATATAGGAACTTATTTGTGCGTATGTGTGTGTGCGTGTGTAGCTGTATGTAACTTTACCACACGTGTAGCTTTGAGTAACCACTAGCACAATCAAGACACTACACTGCAATTACCACGGATTTCCAGCACTGCTCCTTCACTTCCACACCTACTCCCTCCTCGGCCCTCTCACCCCTGGCAACCACTAATGTGTCTCCATCTCTACAATTATGTTTTATGAACTGGTATATTAATGAAAACAAGCAATAATTATCTGCTTAAGATAAACTCTCCATTCAACACAAGTTCCTTGAGGTTCATCCAAGTTATTGCCCTTAACAGTACGTCATCCCTCGTTATTGCTAAGTAGTATTCCATACTATGGATAGATCACTGTCCATTTAACCACTCATCTATTATGGATATTTAGGCATTTCCAGTTTGGGGCTACTAACTAATAAAGCTGTTATGAATATCTAGGTACAAGCTTTAGTGTGAAAATAAATGGCAAGATTTTTAAGGGGATAGGTTGAATTGTATTCCTCACTGGATCTCCCACACTTTATACAATACATAGTAGGCACTCAAAATATTTGCTGAAGGAATGAATAAAAGAACCACAAAATTGCTTCTAAATGGCAGGAAATAAAACAAGGCTCATCTTATGGAAAAAGCATAATTAATTGGGAGGGAAAAATGTCAGCAAGAGATCCTGGAGGTTGCACTGGCAGTTTAAAGACTTCAGCAGTGTTCCAAAGTACACACACAGGCGCACTTCAATTCCAACATTTTTCACTTTGCTTTAAATACTGAGCTTCATGTTAAGATGGTGTTTGAATTAATAGTGACAGTCGCTCAGTCATGTCTGATTCTGCGACTTCATGGACTACACAGTTCACAGAATTCTCTACCACAAAATACTGGAGTGGGTAGCCTTTCCCTTCTCCAGGGAATCTTCCCAACCTAGGGATCGAAACCAGGTCTCCTGCATTGCAGGCAGATTCTTTACCAGGTGAGCCACAAAGGAAGCCCTTGAATTAATAACCTATGGTTAAACTTTTTTAGACAAACAATTTAAAGAAACAATTGCAGAGACTTCCTATCTAGCCGTGATGGACTAAGAAGGGCTGGATGTACCCTCCTTCCTAAAACAACGACCATCAAACTCTGATAAAACATATGAAACAATGATTTTTAAAACACTGGACATCAGAGAATGAAGAACAGTGATCTCTGAGAGATGGGAAGCCAAGGAAGTGAATCTCATGATTCCCCTCTTTAGTGTCTTGAGGGTTTCTTAGAAATGGCAGAGAAATGGTAACTCAAGGGACACAAACCCCAAAGTTGAGGAAACAGAGCTGAAGGCACTGAAGAACAAGGTGGCTATAGTTCCCAGGCCAGAGCATGCGGCAGAGAGCTCCTAAATAAAGCCTGCAGAGTCCCACTCGCGAGTTCAGCAGAGTGCTGATCTGAGCAAAGTGCGCGAGGAAGCCACCCAAGGCTGGTTACTCCTTAGCTCTGAAGAATAAATGGATCTGAGCGATGATCAATACCTGCTAACATCTCACACAGAGAATCAGGAGCTTTTGCTCAGCCTTCTCCAAATGAACCTGGTCAAGTTCCTAGTTTTAATTACCAACTAAGAGTAAAGACATGGGACAGAGGATCTTATAAACAATTCCAAAGGAATGCATCAGCAAATTCTAACTATGGAAGGCCCTCCAAGCACTATTCAGGTTTCTCAACAAATAAGGAAAAATAAATAGAGGAGGGAGACCTACACATTAAAAGAGAAGAGAAATATCAACCAATTACAATACATGGATCTTATATGTATTCTGTTTCAAACAGTAAAAGGTAATTATAAAAATTCTTGAGACCACTGAGAAAATCTGAATATTGATTGTACCTACTTGATAACAATAAGAAATATCGACTTTTTCTATGTGGTTTAGTTTTTAGATGTGGTTCATTCTCTCATTTTAAAAAAAAGTTTTAATCTTTTCAAGCTAGCTACTGAAAAATTAAAGGATGAGATGATGTCATGTCTGGCATTGGCTTCAAAATAATTTGGGATGGGATGAGAAGTGGTAATAGGGATATGAGGAAAGAAAGGTGCCTATGAGACAATAGTTCTTGAAGGCAGGTGTAACTGTACACAAGTTTATACCCTTCTCTCTACTTTTTAAAAACATTTGGAACCTTCACATAACAAATTAGGTAAATAAACTTTAAAACATACCAAAAAAGTACACAGTCGAGGTGGTAACTAAGGGCTCAGAGGTCACAGTCCAAATGAAAACAATTTCTCAGACACAGAGATATCAGAGATGACATTTTATAAGGACACTGAAGACTGATATGTCAGATCTCCTCATGGAGGACCACGTCATCTCTACACAGACAGAACACTGGCTTTTAAGCAAGGACAGACCTTCTCTCATGGCAACCCACTCCAGTACTCTTGCCTGGAAAATCCCACGGACAGAGGAGCCTGGTGGGCTGCAGTTCATGGGGTCGCTAAGAGTCGGACACGACTGAGTGACGTTTTTCACTTTTCACTGTCATGCACTGGAGAAGGAAATGACAACCCACTCCAGTGTTCTTGCCTGGAGAATCCCAGGGATGGCGGAGCCTGATGGGCTGACATCTCTGGGATCACACAGGGTCGGACACGACTGAAGCGACTTAGCAGCAGCAGCAGCAGCAGATCTTTTCTCTGAAGACCTAACAGCATACAAGTGGTTGACTACCTAATCTAAGATGCCAAAAGACATCAAAAGAGACCGGAAAACTGGGTCTATACATGTGGTTGTTACTTCTTCCTGTTCTTTTAATAATGGGAGGTGTTATGAGAAGTCTGCTAGGGCCTGTGACTGCCATCCTCCCCACAGCATCCCTGCAACACAGCTCATTCCATTCAGCTCGGCCATTCCCATGTTTACTGTTTGCTTAACAACTCCACTCACTGCTCACGCTTTGTAGTTTCTGGGTTCTGAGGTGAGAGGAAAGGAATCTTTGGAGATGTCCAAAATTCTTTCTCAAGTCAAACAATTTGTTAGAGGAGAGTATGTATTATCTAGAAACTGTTTTTCTTTCATTCCTTTTTTTTTTTTTTGACAGTAAGAAGGATACTTTGAGTAGCTTGTCCAAGGTTTTCTGCCAAAAGAAATCTCCTCTCTTTTACCTTATCTGAATCCCACCCTCCAAAAGAATACGTTCGGTTCCAACGGAACTCCTAAGAGGATGAGTGCTATATCTTCTGTTTTAAAACAATTCCTCACAGTCAATAGCCTACAAATAACCAATATGCTACATATATGCAGAAATGAGTTGGTTTACTGATTTTTAAAAAAATCAATGTAATTTTAAATTCTTAGTATTTTAGGTAATCATTCTGTCTATAATACTACTGTACAAGTACTATTTTTAAAATATCATCATACATCTTGATGTTCATTTTCACTAAATGTCTGAAAAGGCCCTGCAAGTGGATTTAAAACCTGATGTGTGCTTTGGAAGCAAAATCAGCTTAGTGGGATCAAGACCAGTGAGGATTGTGTAGGTTGGCTATACTTGGGGAAGTATATGCAAGGATGTATTGCAGAAATTGTAAGTGAATTCTTCAAAGCAAAGGGTGAAAGGGAAAGATATACCCAACTGAATGCAGAGCTCCAAACAAAAGCAAGGAGAGAGAAGAAGGCCTTCTTAAGTAAACAATGCTGAGAAATAGAGGAAAACAACAATGGGAAAGAACAGACATCTCTTTAAGCAAATTAGAGAAACCACGGGAACATTTCATGCAAAGATGGGCACAATAAAGGACAGAAACAACAAGGATCCCAGAAGCAGAAGAGATTAAGAAGAGACTGGTAAGAATGCATGGAAGAACTACATAAGAAAGGTCTTAGTGATCCCGATAATCATTATGGTGTGATCACTCACCTAGAGCCAGACATCCTGGGGTGTGAAGTCAAGTGGGCCTTAGGAAGCATTACTACCAGCAAAGATAGTAGAGGTGATGGAATTCCAGCTGTGCTATTTCAAATCCTAAAAGGTGATGCTGTTAAAGTGCTGTATTAGATATGACAGCAAATTTGGAAACTCAGCAGTGACCACAGGACTGGAAAAGGTCAGTTTTCATTCCAATCCCAAAGAAGGGCAATGCCAAAGAATGTTCAAACTACCATACAATTGTGCATGTAATTTCACATGCTAGCAAGGTAATGTTCAAAATCCTTCAAGCTAGCTTCAGTAATACATGATCCAAGAACTTTCAGATGTACAAGCTGGATTTAGAAAAGGCAGAGGATCCAGAGATCAAATTGCTTGATCACTGAAAAAGCAAGAGCATTCCAGGAAAACATCTACTTCTGCTCTACTGACTATGCCAAAGCCTTGGGCTGTGTGGATCACAAAAACTGGAAAATTCTTAAAGAGGTGGGAATACCAGACCATCTTATCTGCCTCCTGAGAAACCTGCATGCAGGTCAAAAAGCAAGAGTCAGAACCAGACATGGAACCACAGACTGGTTCACAATTGGAAAAGGAGTATATTAAGGCTGTATATGGGTCACCCTGCTTATTTAACTTACATGCAGAGTACATCATGCAAAATGCCAGGCTGGTAGAATCACAAGATGAAATCAAGATTGTCAGGAGAAATTATCAGTAACCTCAGATATACAGATAACACTCGAATGGCAGAAAGAGAAGAACTAAAGAGCCTCTTGATGAAGGTGAAAGAGTGAAAAAGCTGAATTAAAACTCAACATTCAAATAACTAAGATCAGGGCATCCAGTTCCATCATTTCATGGCAAATAGATAGGGAAAAAATGGAAACAGTGATAGAGTTTATTTTCTTAGGCTCCAAAATTACTGCAGAAGGTGACTGCAGACATGAAATTAAAAGATGCTTGCTCTTTGAAAGGCAAGTTATGGCAAGTCTAGATAGTGTACTAATAAAAAACAGAAACATCACTTTGCCAACAAAGGCCTGTATAACCAAAGTTGTGGTTTTTCTAGGAGTCATGTATATAAAGAAGGACCATAAAGAAGGCTGAGCACTGAAGAATTGATGCTTTTGAACTGCGGTGCTGAAGAAGACTCTAAACCAGTCAATCCTAAAGGAAATCAACCATGAATATTAATCTGAAGGACTGAAGCTGAAGCTGAAATGCCAATACTTTGGCCACCAGATGCAAAGTGTTGACCCACTGGAAAAGACCCTGATGCTGGGAAAGACTGAAGACAGGAGGAGAAGGGGGCAACAGAGGATGAGATGGTGGATGGCATCACTCACTACTATGGACATGAGTTTGAGCAAACTCTGGGAGATAGTGAAGGACAGGGAAGCCTGGTGTGCTGCAGTCCATGGGGTCACAAAGAATCGGACAGGACTGAGCAGCTGAACAACATTTAGAACTTTCATTGAAGTGTTTTCCTTTTTAGACACAGTCTTGTTTACAACAGCCATTTTAAAGCTGCTACTCCGGGCTTAGAAAACAATGTTATAATGTCTTCCCATCAATATTATTAAAAAACATTTATCTCTAGAAAAGTTATAAAAATTGCACTACAATGATAATTCAAATATTAAAACAAATATAAAAATGACATTATATGAGAGAATACCAAAAGATTAAAAAGGTTTAAAAATTCTTTGCAGGAGGGTATTTTAATTTCTGATTAAGCAAAATATAGTACAGTAGCCACTAGTCACATATGGCCTATCTAAATTTAAAGTAATTAAAATTACATAAAACCTAAAATTCAGCTTCTCCATCGCACAAGCCCTGTTTCAAGTGCTCAACAGACACATACGGCTGCTGGTTACCATACTGGACAGTGCAAATAGAGAACACAACCATCATCAGAGACAGTTTCTACTGAATAATGATGGTCTTTGTTAGAGAGACCACCACTGATGAACTGATGTGCACAGACCAATTTATTTCTGTTAAGTCAAAACCTCTCAAATTTAAATGATTTTCCTGGAAAATCCACATTATAACGTAACTAAGTTAAAGTTGTGCCATAAGCACTGCAATGTAGATTTTCTTTTTTCCTCTTGTGACACGGAGAATGGAATTTTTAAAAATTCCATTTCCTCTAGATAAGGAATTATAACGTTAGCTAGTTTCCCTTTCCATTTGCATTTTTCCTTCTGCATAACGATCTGCTCTAACCCTGCCCTGCTTCAAGGTTTACCCAGTGATAGCCTGGCTTGTGTTTTGTGGGGAGGTGTTCCTAGTTAAAGGATAGCGCAGTACTTCAGGCCTCCAACTCCACACTAGTGAAGTTCATAAGCAGCATTAAACAAAAACCTCACAGCTTAACCAGGTTTTCCGACCAGGTGAAGGGTATGTCTAATTTAGTGGAGAAAAATGTCAGTGAGATCATCTCTGTTACTCATGCTTAAGCAGTGAACCAAGTGTCAGAGCAAAGACAGAAATATAACAGTAACAAAAGTAAATACAAATAATATGGAAAGCTCCCAGATACAGGGCTAAACCAGCTGCTTTTAAACACAGCTCCTGAAAACCTTGAGAGAAATAATACATCTGTGTTTAAAAGACTGGTTAAACCATGTAGTTGATCCACATGGTAAGAAAGGAGGTCTGTAATTACACGAGCATACTTTTAAGTATTTTCATCAAAAAGTAAAGTGTAATGAATAATCACTTAGTATTAAAAATAGGTTGATTTTAAAAGTAGAAAGGTCATATATGAAAAACATTAATAAAGTCCAGGTAAAGGAATACTTGATAG
Source organism: Madoqua kirkii (assembly GCA_006408675.1). Taxonomy (NCBI): domain Eukaryota; kingdom Metazoa; phylum Chordata; class Mammalia; order Artiodactyla; family Bovidae; genus Madoqua; species Madoqua kirkii. The sequence continues at coordinate 47,932 of SJYC01095490.1, forward strand.
AATAATCCAATTATTTTAGAAATGAATCTTTCACCAGAACAGCATGTTGTTATGAAACTAAATTTCCATAGAAGATTCCATAGTTCCTAAAAAATTACTTAGCATCTTGAAATTAGCCACAGAATATACCTTAGCCTGGGGGCAAACAGGAAGAATAAAAATGCTACACCAACCTCCCAAACCATTCTGCAAATGGATTTTTGTATTTTGGAAATCACACCTGCTTTTAAGATTCTTTGGGTCATTTAAATACTCAACATCTCTTTGTTCCCTCGCACACTTCCCAAGCAAGTCTAAAACCAAATAAACTGCTACAAATGTTTACCAACAAAATGCCAATTTTCCAAGTCATTTTTCTTAATTTTTAAAACTTAGGAAGTTTTATTACAATTAGGTAACTACTCCCGGCAGAAGGCCTCTGAAATATTGTCTCTCAGACACCAATGGGTCTTTGAAAAGTTGGAAACCCTCAATTCATTAGGACTTTGAGTAGCTGTTTTGTACCTAAGAATGAGAATTGATGGCAAGGTTGTGACTAAACACATACTTTTATGAAATATGATCAAAACATAATGGTTTTGTTATGATGCACATAACAATCAAGAACCTGTTTCTTTTTAGCAAGCTCCTAAAAAGTGCCTCCCATATAATTATTAAATAAAAACACTCACTTATTCAGTACTCAGCTAAGCTTTTAAACTCTGAATAAGAGAAGTACACAGTGAGAGAGGTACTTACATGGTTTCCTTGGATCTGGATGATGCCATTCAGGTCTGTGTTTTTATCTGAAAGTGGTGCCCTGTGGAGAAATGAGGCTTGGTGAGTGGCTGTTTATACATAGTAAGTAAACAGGAACTTTGTTTATTTTACAAAGCACTTTTGATTTTGACCTAGATTTATTTTTCTCGTCACACCCAACCTTTGTAAGCGGCATAATACAGGAGAACAGGTACTCTGCACAATTCTTTTTAACACCACTGAAGGAATCATAGTTATTAAAGCAGAAACTCTGAATGCCATGGCTAAGCACATTATTCCTTGGGCTGTTTTATGTATCTTGACTACCATATTGACGTCAGATGTATCAATGAACACTGCCTGACTCTTTCTTTTCCTTCAAAAAGAATTGTTCTTGAAGCATCAATAAAGAAGTGAGTCTAAAAAATTCGCATAAAGGATAAATGTCCTTACCGTAATCAAAGAGTAAGAGAACTCTAGCTTTAGCCCCCTCCTAAACACTTCAGGGTTTCCTTAGCTGCCATTTTAAATATTGTAGAGGGATCCTCAAGTCCCAATCGTTTAAGTGCTATGAGCATACAATTTTGACATTCAGTCTCTCAGAACTACATGTTTTCTAATTTTGGGAGCATGATTAATCCCTCCTATGTGATGAGTTTTAACCGTCTAATATTTCTTTGGATCGCAAAGAACAAATGAGCTACAGCAAAGAATGGCAACTAACTTGAACGCTTCACGCAATTTAATAACCCGAAATGAAGTGTGTGCTAGGTTTCCATTAAAAAGTTTCCAGCCACAATTAATTGAACAAAAACTCGTCTTGTTCCAAGATTATTCTTGGAAATGTAATTTTGAAGTCTATGTGAAATAAGGAAACTTACTTTTTACCATATGAAAGCAATCTCATTTTTTCAGGAATGATTTTTGGATAGACTTCCGATTTGACATTTTCCATTTGAACGAGCAAGCGAAGGGGCTTGGAAGCGGGGGGCGGGGAGGGCAGCCGTTCTGTGTTCTTTTGCCAGCTCTGACAAAGGCTGGTTGTCAGTGATACCTTTACAGCTAAATTTACTCCAGAGTGACAGGAGCAGGTGCACCTCGGCCTGCCAGACACTTGTGCACAGGGATCACGCATCTTACGGCTTGACGATCAAGGGGGGAAAGCCTGGGTCTTCATAGAAAAGGAGAGGAGACAAACGCAGCCCAAACTGGGGGGTTTCTCTTCAAAGCCAGCTGGTCTGGCTTTATTCTACAGGAATTTTTTTACCTGTCAGAGTTTGGACAACAAAGCCCTCAGCAGGTGCTGACGGGTACAACTTCCTGGAGAAGCAGAAAGGCGCTGGTGAGTTTCAATTGCCAAAATGTATTTTTTTAATCTCTAAAAGTTCATTTTGTTATCTTGGAAGAGGCACTGCTGAGGTACCTACGTTCAGAAAGCTGATGAGACCATTGGAATCAGAGCCAACTAACTCAACAGTGGGTTTTCCTGGCGTAGAAAGTAGGGCTGTTACCATTTGACAGTTTTTTAGAGGAAAGAACAAAGTTTTTTTTCTTTAAAGAAAATACTTTATATTTTTAATGTTGTTCTCACCCATTACTCTCTTCGGTATCTGAAAGATGAAGAATTAATTATATATATGATACTATTCAAATAAATACACAAATATCATTTCGACGCCTTTGAATCTAACTCTGTCATAATCTATTCATTCTAAATAAAATGTTATTTTTCAATAAATCTCCAAACTAAAATGTGAAATGGTACATGCTCTTTTCAAAAGTTTCATGGGCTAGAATATTTTATGCATGCATGTGATAGGAATATGATTAGAGAGAATATGAAATTAATTTTATTTTTAATAATTTTTAAAACATGTATTACACAGAATATTTAACAAATAACAGTGGCAACATTTTCTCATTACAAAGAGTTTCTTTAGAGGAAAGTCTTCAGAATAAACAATACACTACTAAAGCAAGTTTTTACGTCACTAATTTCCAAAATTAGCACTTTTATATACTTGGTATTTTTACTTTGCGAATTCAAAAGTTTAGGCAAAAATATTTTTTTCAGAATAGGATCTTAATTAATGCAAAATATGGAAAAATGAGACCACATGTTAGGACATATTTTTAAAAAGTGATTCTATTTCAAGGACTCATTCTTTTAACTATGCTTCACAGCATTTCTCTACAAATTGTTGTATTATAGCAAATTGAAAACATTTATTTAAGCAAGTCAGGAGCTTAAAGCTAGGGACTATACATAGTAAACATATGAAACCACTTTAATAACCAAATTCCATATTTGCAAGCAACATGGACTAATGAATGTAAAAGATGCACAGCATACATTTATCAAGAATGCTATAAATTATTATGCATAAAATCAATTTTCTGGGCTGTGGGGGGTAGAACTGGTGGTGCTTAAAAAGAGAAATGCTCCTACCAGTATAAATTAATACTATAAGACAACTGTTTTACTCTGATGATCCCATAAGTAATTTTCAATCTATATGCTTAACACATTGTCACATAGTGGGAAAATAACAAGGTCTGATATTTTTTAATGACCACTATATGTAAAACAATTTTCAGATCAATCACAGGTACGTTACAAATTTATACGTATCATTCTCTTTCAAATTAATTTAATTGCTGTTTAATTATGAAATATGTGTGGTTTAAAAAACTACCAGAAATTATTCACCCTACCAAAAAAAATGTTTTTAAAACACAATCTTATCTACATTTTAATGAAACAATATTTTGAAATCTCGAAACTCAGATCTGATTTTCATTATAAATTATTACATGTAGAATGTGGTTCAGAAAAGTAAAGTGCATTTTCTTTTTTAAAAAACT
>SJYC01095491.1:0-31265 GCA_006408675.1 Madoqua kirkii
GAACCTTAAATATGAGAAACATTGTTAGGTATAGCCCAAATATTTCTACATAACTAAAATTTATCATTTCAACCCTGTCCTAAATTATTGGCTTAAAATTCTATGATGAATTATTCTAATTATGAGAAAAAGTTTTAACTCCTAGTTCAGCATGCAAGTACATGTTTGTCCTTTCTGATAAACCTTCAACTTTCATGTCAGAAAAATACCTATGCCTCCCCACAATGTATGGGGATGGTTTCTTTTAATCAGTCTTAGTCAGAAACTTGGCTTAAAGTTGCAATGACTCATATATGCCCTAAAACTTTAATTTTAAAATACATGCACTTTAAGCATTATTTGCAATATATCCTAAGGACAGTTTTTAGTGGAGAAAAAATCATTATTTTCCCCTTTCAGAGAGACATTTGGAAAATATTTTGTTTACCTTATATGGTCATAAGGAAAATCTTGGTTCTCCAAGCAAATAACTTCAATAAGTCATATTCCAAATATCAATCTATTTAATTACAGGACAAAGAAGTTTCCAGCTAAAATGGTTTACTTGTAAGTATTTAAAGAAACAAAAATACTTTGGCAGCTTTATATGTATCTCCTCATTGACCAGCCACCTGACTGACAGCTGTCAACTGTCTGTGCGCCAAATGTAACCCAGTAAAGATAAAAATTACATATTACTCATCCCTCTTGATATTACCTGGTGCCAGTAGGTTTTCCAATAGAAATAACCAGACTGTAGATATAAAGAAGTAAAAGAGGAATCATTTTAATTGCTTACCATGGCTCCTTTATCACTAACTTGTTCCCCCTTCTTTTTCTTACTTATTCCACTTCTCTCAATGGCCACGTAGCACATCCACAAAGAGTTCATTTTCTTAAGGAAACTTCATATGTATGTAACAAGTATGTGTCCATGAATAAACTGAGCAGCTAGGTAATAATGGCCACGCATTTCTTTCATCAATCTTCTTTTAAGCTCATGAAATCTTTGAAAGAGTCTTTGAAGCTTTCAACTACTCATTTTAAAGAAAATGAACAGAAGCACAAAAATGAAATTTACCAAGGTCACCAACCTGAGGATGTAGATGTAGATTTGGGTCTGTCTCATAACTTCATATCCAATGATTTTTGTTTTCTTCTGTTAGACTTAACATGTGGACTGTCAAACTATAAGTTAAAGAAGTATACATGAAAAATTAATGTGACTTACATTCCTTTGGAGAACCATTTTCAGTTACCAAATTTAATACCTTACTAGAGAGATACAGTTTTATCAGAGCATATTAAAATGTAGTTTAATGGAATAGCATAAACACATTAAAATATTATACTTTCTGATTCTTCAGAATAGAAATTGTTTAGAATATATCTACCATATTCTAAATGTCAAAAAATTTATGTTAACCTTGGCTTTGGAGAAATATTTGCCTTTGAGAAGTGTCTGCTTCAAAATCCAAACATGGAAATGAATTTTTTTTTAAAGGAGTTGGGGGTGGGGGGACTTAAAACATTGATATCAGATATGGGAGGAAATTGTGGACAAGGTATTCCTGCAAGGAATTAGTCTAAAATAATCTCCAACAGCTCTACGATACCATTTAGCAACTAAATTATATATCTAAATTTACAAATGAATTTGCTTATTCTATTACATTTAGTCCAAATCAACACTAGTTATTAATCAGCAAACCATTTAACAATAGGCAATAACAGTATGCAAATCAACTGCAAGCAAAATAATCAGTAAATAATATCCATTCCTAAGAATTGGGAAAGACAGGGTGTCAAAGCAAAATATGCAAAATCACAAGACTTTCAAATGAATTCAATCATTTCTCTGCATCTCTAAGGGCTGTTAGTGAGGGTGAAATTGTCCCTTGTCTGCCTTTGAAGGATCATAAATGTTTTCTCCTTAGAGCTGAAGACTGTTGTCCACCAGAGCAGAAGCAGGCAGCTGAGCTGTCTCTGTCTCACTCCTTCGTAATTTTGCAATTGGAATGGATGAGACTCTTCCCTGGGCTATGTGTAAATCACAGGAAAGGAAGTTTTAGTTTTTAAACAGAAGGGGTTTCCTCTGCTGTACGTCCAAAAGGATTCTAGGCCATATTGGTGGGTTCCTGTCAGCAATGGCTCACCCTGCCCTGTCCCTATTGCTGTATGTAGCCCACAGTGTCAGCATTCCAAATAATTAAAACACCAGTATTAACCTATGAAATCAGCAGACAAAACGAAATCACTTTATAATACACTACTGTTCAGTTGGCTATATTTTTCCCACTTGGGTACTCTGGTAACAAAACAAGCAAGGTCTTACCCAGGGATGATATTATCACACATAGCTTTGAATTTTTCAGTGTGTTCTATAGGCCTGAGTTGACACAAAGGACTTAATGTTCATTTAACGTTCACAGTTTTATAAAATGGGACACTTTTTTTCCTATTCTTTTTTTTTTTAATTGAAGTATAGTTGACTTATAACATTCTGTTAGTTACAAGTGTACAGCAAAGTGATTTAGTTATACATACATATATACACATATATGTATAGTCTTTGAAAAAGAATCTGAAAAGTTCTTTTCCATTATAGGTTATAACAAGATATTGAATATAGTTCCCTGTGCTATACAATAGGAAGACTTTTTTTAATGGAAAACAAAATGTAAGCCAGCACATGAATATGTCTGTTTGTGTCAGAAAAAACACTGGTACAAGAAACAGGCGTGGTAGAGGGCCCCCTAATCTGAAGTGTTAAAAATATCTGGTGTCCAAGAGAGGCTAATGGCAGCAGCTGGGTATGGAGAGAGGTTAAAAGTCTGGGAATGTGTGGCCTCGCAAGCCCATGTTGTAAAAGTTTCTCCTGATGGCTCAGCAGACAGAGGTAATTAGGAGGAAGTAAGGGACATTTGTATTGATTGAAAGCTTCTTTCGGGAAAATTCACATTTCTTACATGATCAGGAACAACGCTGACCCTGGGCCTAGGGAATCTGGGCTTGCAGCAGCTGGTGGTCACTGAAGCAGGCATGCATTCGCCGGCCAGTTTTCGCTAAAGGTAGAGGCTCCTGAGGCCAGAACTCATTTTAGTGGTTTTGCTGAGATTCTGGGATCCAAGAACATATTCCACCTAAGAAAAATAAGCACTTCCCCTTCGGTAAGTGAAGATGAAGTGTACAGAAACAGGAGAATTATGTCCACATATGGCTCAACCAGCTTTCTAACTACCATAGGTAGAATACATGTGGCATGTTTTTATCGTTTGCTTAGAATATGAACCAAGACAGGTGATGGGAAAAACCTGTACCATTTTGAATTCTCATTCTTACAATTTGAAAGACATTCACTGACTTAGAAAGTTTCATAACACTTAAGTTGGGAGGCCAGGAATGAATGATGGAGGAAAGGAAAGGTTATAGGATTAGGACTTTGCAGATTTTATGCTCACCCTTACATTTAAGCAGTCCCTCCAGAAGGAAATGGCAACCCACTCCAATATTCTTGCCCGGAAGATTTCAGGGACAGAGGAGCCTCGCGGGCTACAGCCCCTGGGCTCACGAAGAGTCAGACACAGCTGAGCACACAGCACATTCAAGCGGCAGCTTGCAAACAAAATGCACATAAGAGACACTGGAGGAATCGGTTAAAACGAGGATTCCGTGACTGAGGCCCAGGGGGCCTGAGGCGGGGCCCAGAAATCTGGACATTCTGCTAAGCTATTCTTGGCCCTAAACTGTTTGGTCCTTACCACAGCCTTCTCTTTTTAAAGAGGGTCAATTCTCCCGCTCAATGGTAGCAAGAAAACTAGAACTTAGGGATCTCAAGACCTGAATGATCAAAGTAAACATATGGAAACAGGTACAGATGTTACACGCCCATGGTTATTTACTATCTGATATAATGTGCTTAAAAAGTTCAATTATTTTTATGTGCATTGGCAAATGAGGACATTTACCCAATACTAGTGAATAAGCCAAAAGTCACTCTCAAGTCCTACTTAAGTATTTTAGGCATTTGATAGTATAGCCTGAAATATGAAAAATGGCTTGAACTGACTCTTCAGGAAAGTCATAAACAACAGCACAGACGGTGGTTAATAGAGGTGTGTAGGCACAGACATTCAAGTTTTGGAATACTAGTTAATCATCACTGACCTAGGAAGTTTAAGAGGTTACAGCCTAGCTATAATGTAAGGAAACCACAAGCTTTATTCTCCCGTGTGAGTCATTTTTGTTGCCATAGGCTACACAAACTAGAACCTCACAGCTACATAAGAGTGAGGTGAGGATGTGTAGATGGATGAACATAAAGCTTTCACAAATACTGGATAAACAAGATAAGCATGTGATTTATTTGCTGTGAGTTAATCATCATTGTAATCAAAGAGCAATTATAGTGATTAATAAAAATAATCATAGAAATTTTTCTATGACCATATTGCCTATAGTATACATCACAGGTTGTTTAGGAAGTACACAGCTTTGTTAGCAGTATTTTATTTTGGAGTGATTCAGATAAATAGTAAATATTATTAATGAAATCCTATGGTTCTGAAACAAAAAATGCAGTTTTCCAAAGCAATGAAAAAAAATCTGATTAATAGTAGGGTGCTTTAGTGAGTTTACAACTGAAAATGAAAAACAAACAGCTAAAAATAAAAAGATGGAGCAGAAAAGATGAAGGAAAGACAAAAGGAAATAGAAAAAGGGAAGGAAATTTTTAAAATGGGAGTATATCTATCGATTGGCTCTTTAGTCATTTTTAAAGGAGACAAAAGGAACACAAAAATTGTAGAATGTTTCTTAGTGCCCCACTTTAAGCAGTGTTAAAATCTTTTACTTAGAATATTTTGTTTCTGAATTAAGTGATCTGATTTGATATGGATGCTCCATGTTTACAGGTTTAGTGCTATACAAGGTTGAGAAATATTTAATTTACATGCCCCACCTCTGCACATAGGAAGAGGCTTGATCAGGGATTTCGCAGAGAAAAGAAAGGGCAGAATGCATTTTCCCCTCCATCCTTGTAGCTCTCCCCAACCCTACCAAATGCTTCCCTCCATCCAGGAAGCAGCACTATGCTTAACATAGGGTTCTTATATCTCCCTCAAGATGCTCCTGGAAGAATACTCACTAATTACACCTCTGGGAGCTGTTGGACGGGAACAAAAGGGAGCGCGCAACAGCAGAGCAGGCTGTGGCCCCAGCACACGCAGCAAACCCTGTGCAAAGAGGGGACGGAAGAGGTGACCGAAACAGCAGGAGCCAGAGCGCTGCTTTTTTATTTTAAATTGTAAGCAGACAAATTCCCAAGCATCAGGATAGTCTGCTGACAGACAGTGTGTCTTTCAATTCCAACCTTTTCAAACACAGTAAAATTTCTTCCTCAAGTGAGAGCCAGGCTGCCCGCTGACCTGCACCCGGGACACGTCTCTGTCAGCAAACAAATGGGAGATGTACTCAGGGTCTCTTCCCCAAAGCATCTCCAGACCAACACGGCAGAGCATCTGTGACTCTCAGCCATCACAGATACGCCTTTGGATTTTGAACCCTTTGCAGAAAACTCTGGAAGAGAAGTTCATTGAAAGGAGGAGCGACGCATTGTTACTGCGTCACCGAGGGCATGGGGTTGGAGTGCCTGGCTCCTCTGGTAGAACAGAGGCCAGGAGAATCCCAGAGGCTCCTGAGGAAAGGAAAGGGCCTCGTGGGTCACATCAAGGAGAGGCCTTGAGGAGATAGGGACGCTCAATAAAGAGCTATTATTGATTTCAAGCAGTGCTGCTGGGTGAGTGCAGCGTGCCAGGGGCACAGGACAGGCTGAAGGTGAGCAGAGGGAAGCAGGAAGACAGAGACAAGTCTCAGACGCCTCACCAACTGCCTACACCACGCAGAGAGTATTGATCGGAAGGGACTTAAAAATTCAGCTTGAACAGGAAGCATATCTATAATAAACATAGTAATACAATGCTATACTTAATAGCATAATATCCTATATATTTATGCTAAGTTTCCTTAAACTGGAGAGTAAGATCATGTCATCAATAAGCAATTTACAAGATGTCTGATTATCCTGATGTAGCCTTCGCAGTGGTGGTGGTGGTTTAGTTGCTAAGTCGTGTCCGACTCTTGCAACCTCACAGACTGGAGCCCGCCAGGCTCCTCTGCCCATGGGATTTTCCAGGCAAGAATACTGGAGTGGATTGCCATTTCCTCCTCCAGGGGATCTTCCCGACCTCAGAACTGAACCCAGGTCTCCAGCATTGCAGGCAGATTCTTTACCAACTAAGCTATGAGGGAAGCCTGATGTAGCCTTACTCTGGGCAAATGGATATATAACTATCTCCATAAGTCTGCTAAAGTAAAGTAGGAATACAAAATAAAAGTTTCCGAGAAGAATATTACATGGAACACTGATGAGGATAATATAAATTGGTCATCCCAAAACATAAGACTTCTTGCTATAATGTATATTGGTTTGATCAACATACGGTCAAAAATATGTTTTATGCATGTGTGCTGAGTCACTTCAGTTGTGTCGAACTCTTTCTGACCCCAAGCACTGTAGCCTGCCAGTCTCCTCTGTCCATGGGATTCTCCAGACAAGAATAGTGGAGGGGGTTGCCATGCCCTCCTCCATGGGATCCTTCCCACACAGCGACTGAACCCCACATCGCTTATGTCTCCTGCATTGGAAGCAGGTTCTTTATCACTAGCACCACCTGGGAAGCCCAAATAGGTTCTATATTTATTTCAAATATGAAATGCTCTAATATGAAATAAAACTGCTTTGAAACATGGAAGCTGATAGAAAAGAAGTGGTCTTCTAAAATTTTAAGATAACAGACACCGAGATGTTTTTCAGGAATATGATAGCCCTTGAAAGTGAACAGTATAATGATAGCTAACATTTATTGAGCATTTTCTATATGCCAAGCACTACGTAGCTACGGAAATATAATTTCATGTACTCTTGTCAGCAAAATTCCCTCTTCTCATCCAGGAAGTTCCCATCACTTTCCCCATTTTACAACAAGGACATTTAGAAAATTAAGGTCAGATGGTTACTCAGTGTCTGAGGCTGGAATCTAACCCAGGGTCTCTGATTTACCCTTTCCTGTCTGTTGTACATTCTCCGAAAAGGTATTTCCCATAACGTTCATACAATGATGCACAATTTTTCATTAGTGAAGCTGACTTTTTAGAAAATGATTAGATAGACCTTTCACGAATGTTACTCACCAAAATGTCTCCTTAAAGGCTATACCATATTTATATAAGGGACACCCTTGAAATTTCCCTTTTGTATCTGTGATTAGCATCAATTTAGGACACTAATATCATATATCAAATAATCTGCTGCTTTATAATCACATCATAGTTTCTATCAAGCACCTTGTTCACTACATTTGGTTTGAATTTAGTGTCAGCAACAAATTCATCCTTAATGATAATGATTTGCTAGATGGGGAAACAGTGGAAACAGTGTCAGACTTTATTTTTCTGGGCTCCAAAATCACTGCATATGGTGACTGCAGCCATGAAATCAGAAGATGCTTGCTCCTTGGAAGAAAAGTTATGAGCAACCTAGATAGCATATTCAAAAGCAGAGACCTTACGTTGCCGACTAAGGTCTGTCTAGGCAAGGCTATGGTTTTTCCTATGGTCATGTATGGATGTGAGAGTTGGACTGTAAAGAAGGCTGAGTGCCGAAGAATTGATGCTTTTGAACTGTGGTGTTGGAGAAGACTCTTGAGAGTCCCTTGGACTGCAAGGAGATCCAACCAGTCCATTCTGAAGGAGATTAACCCTGGGATTTCTTTGGAAGGAATGATGCTAAAGCTGAAACTCCAGTACTTTGGCCACCTCATGCGAAGAGTTGAGTCACTGGAAAAGACTTTGATGCTGGGAGGGATTGGGGGCAGGAGGAGAAGGGGACGACCGAGGATGAGATGGCTGGATGGCATCATGGACTCAATGGACGTGAGTCTGAGTGAACTCTGAGAGATGGTAATAAACAGGGAGGCCTGGCATGCTGCGATTCATGGGGTCGCAGAGTCAGACACGACTGAGCAACTGAACTGAACTGAACAATCATTTGCTAAAGACTGTTAAGACTGCAGAGCAAATGCCTAAGGATATTTCTGTTGAGCCTTCATCACTGAAATGAGCAAATAACCTCCTAAGGTATCTATCTTGAAGAGGATGACACAGGGTTGGATACATATTTGCAAAATATTTTCTGGTTGGGAAAAAGTGTCAATTATATCACACCCTGCTCTCATCATCCCTATAAGTGAGCAAAGGTTTATAAGTATAATGAAGCAGTAAGCACTGTAGCTAAGGCCATCTACTGGAAACAAACCAACAGTTTCATGTCCTTTGTCTGGCACTTGTCTGTGACTTGGGGCAGGTAGCGTTACCTCTCTAAGCTTTCGTTTTAAACATGTATAAAATAGGAGAATAGTAGTTACTTTTAAGAGACTGTTATTTAGATAAAAAGAAAAAGTTTATAAAAGAGTTAATTCAGTATTGATCCATCACTGATAAGTAGTGAATGGTCATTACGCACTGTGAACTTACTTATTTCAACCCACATTGTAAGTGAAAGTCTCTCAGTTGTGTCCAACTCTTCGAGACCCTATGGACTATACAGTCCATGGAATTCTCCAGGCCAGAATACTGGAACTCTCCAGGCCAGAATACTGAAGAGGGTAGCCTTTCCCTTCTCCAGGGGATCTTCCAAACCCAGGGAGTGAGCGTGTGTTTCTTGCACTGGCAGGCAGATTCTCTACCATTGAGCCACCAGGGAACTAGTGAGCCTCAATGAACTAGTATCCACTGGTAAAAACAAACTGGTTTTAATCACTAACTTAAATTTCAAAGTTTTATTGCATTTCACTTTCAGTTCTCATCATATGCCAAAATAGATTGCATCCCAAATAACGCAAATTAATTCTCTTTCCAGTAAACTGAAATATAGATATAATTATATATCTTTTTGTTTTTAAATCTAGTGAGTATTGCAAACATATATATCTATGCATGATCTTGCCTTCTTGAAAAAAAATACAATTTTATATTATTTGGTTTGGTTTGAAACTTTAACTTATAAATGAAATATTTTAGAAATAATTTTTTAAGTTTTCAGCTAAGTAAAAAAACCATCATTTGGAAAATTATCTAGAGAAAGAAAACAAGATAATTGGTAGCTTTATTCCCTCCTTTCAAGAATCTTTCCTCTTAACTTGGTTTTCTTGATGAGGACAGCTAACATGAATACCAGATATAAACTGTTTATTACTGATCTTTAGTCTGTTTTTTTCCTGTAGTCCATATTTATACCTATCATGACATCAATAGGAATCATACACATCCCAAGTGGGACTTTACTAAACAAACAAAAAATGCAAAATGCTATGGTTTCTGTTTTTCAAGAAGTGGCAAACAGTCTCCTAGATATAGCTGTAAAGTTGATCCTGAGTCCAACAGGGAACTACTTCGAGTGGTTCTTCTACTTGAACAGAAGGCACCATTAGACATTCCACAGGCTCCTCCTTTCCGGCAGGCCTCCACCCAGCCCTGCTGCCATAGATGGCCATCAGACATTTGGAATGACCTCGGGAGATAATCTGAGCAGGCTCTGCCCTGAAGAATTCAAGCTAGTAGGAGACCAAAGATATCAATGTTTTCTTGGCTGACAATAGCATAAAAAGGTCAACCAGGGTGAACAGAGGATGGACTTGGAGTTTCCAGTGCCTTTTCAACAACCAAGCAGCTAACAAGCATAAGGAAGCATCTCTCAGGATGCCTGTGAAAGGGAAATAAAGCCACCTACAGCCGCTGAGTCAGGAACTTTTAGGCTTAAAGAGATCGCTATCTCTTGAAGGCAAAATTCACAAACAGAGCCCATCCAGAACTAATCCCCAGCCTTCTGACAACCTACTTCTCCAACTTTTTCTAGCGCAACTATGAAAATGAAACTCAGCGGTGGAGAAGTAGAAATTCTTTGCTGGAGAATAAGAATGGCTAACTTTTACTGTAGTTGACCACTTTCCCAGCTCTGTGCTTCACACTGAACTTCCTGTTGAATACTCATAACAAAGTTTTGAGGGTAGCACTTTCTCTTTTATATTTTATCCATGAGGAAACTGAGGCAAAGGGTAGTTGAATAAGTTGTGCATAACTATACAGTTCCTATAGGATAGAGCCAACTATCTTTTGGTCAATATATTCTCCCTAGCCAGACTAGCCTTTTCACTAGTCGGCTGTGGAGAGGTTGAAGTTTCTAGCACACTGCAAGCACTTAAAGAATTTATAAGATTTTCTCTTAGGCTATCAGATTTCAGGAGACTAGGAAGAATACTTTCTACCATGAACCACATGCAAATTGTAAACTAATAAAAGAAGTAAGACAATTCAAATACACATCTGCTCAGGAGAAATTCAAGCTTTAAAAGACATTTTGTTATTTTTTTTTAAATTAGCTATCACTCATGAGTACTCATCTGAAATCTTAGGAGTCCTTCAGTTTAGTTGCTCAGTCGTGTCTGACTCTTTGAGACCCCATGAACCACAGCACGCCAGGCTCCCTTGTCTATCACCAACTCCTGGAGTTTACCCAAACTCAGGTCCATTGAGTCGGTGATACCATCTAACCATCTCATCCTCTGTTGTCCCCTTCTTCTCCTGCCTTCAATCTTTACCAACATCAGAGTCTTTTCAAATGAGTCAGCTTAACTTAAAAGCTAATTACCATAAATGACCAAAATTAATACCAACATTTCACCCTGAAATAACAGTAAGAAACATAGAGGATAATCACAGCAAAACCAACCAACCAAAGCATTGAAGTTAGAAAGTTTGTGCTTTGCCTCTAAATCTGTATGATGTTTTGTCTTCCATCTCTCAAATACTATAATTTGTAATTAAGTTTTATTCATGTTACATACACTTCAATTCAAATGCCATGCTAGTGATATGAGTCTAAGACATAATCAGTGTATTTGAAAATATCCTCATCGAATTTGAGAAAGATTATTCTTTGCTAACAATTCTCATTTTATGTCATACCTTCATCCTGACCTTAAGAGTGCTTTTAGCTATTACTTTAAAAAGATAATTCCATTTCCTCAGAATTTTTAAGTACAACTAAGCACAATGGTATACAAATTAGTCTCTTTTAAAAAGCATTATATGTAATCCATAACACTGCCAATAATACATTTTTAGTTTGAGAGATAGTGTTATCCCTACTTACTCTCACATACTTTATTTTTTTTAAATAGAATTTCTTCTTGGAACAATACTTAAGAAATATTTTTCTCTTGTAAAAGGGTATTCATGTCTAAAATTCCATCGGGTCACCTTTCTGTAGAGTTAATTTGCCTCACCAACTCCAGGCCTGGTCTGGCAGAAAGTATACTATACCTTGTCCGGTGACCTTATCTTCTTTCCAAATTGATGTCATGATTTGGGGGGACACATCTAACTTCCCTTCTCTGTAAAAAATTACTGTGTTAAGTGTTTCCTAAGACCTCTTTCAGCAGGAAGATACTGAAACTCTGACTTTACAACTTTTCATACTGGTGCCAAGAAACACAAATGCCAAGAGTGTTCTAAAATCTGACTTGTGTCATAAAGCAGGTTCTTTTACCAATATTCACTTAAAACTCTACAGCAGCACATTCCAAGAGAACTTTAGGTACTGATGGAAACGGTCAACCTCTAGCAGTCAAGTAGGGTAGCCACTAGTGAGCACCCAAAATGTGACTAGTGTATCTGAAGAGCTGATTTTAAATTGTGTATAAGTTTTATTAACTGAAAGAACCCCATGCGCGAGGGGCTGCCATATTGGTAGCCGCTTATAGCTTCAAGGGTGTGACAAGATAAACATTCTACACCTTTGATTGATACAGCCAGGCACTCCACCATGACTTTGGAGCACGTTATCTTCCCAGAGCTCCACGGACAGATCGAAACACAGCACAGGTGTTTCCATTTCGTGACGATAATTAGCCAAGCGATCCCCGCACGGTTCTCACGTGCAAACCAGTAAAGAGAGAAGAAAGAGGGAAGAACATTTGGGGGCTGTGTGTGTGCGTTTTCTCCCTCCTATCCCATTTCTCCTTGTAGCTAGCTGGTGGCCTTTCTCTAGCCAAGATGCGAAGGCATCCACTGAGGCAGCTTCCCTGCTAAAGCCAATGGTTGGTTGTTCATCTTTTAAAACGGTCCTTTGGACCCCTGAGAACGTGAGCTTAAAAAAAAAAAAAATCCAGCTCGGGACCCCGTCCTTTTCCTGTCTGCAAGGCCAGGTGAGAAAGCAGGCGGGGCTGGCTGGCGCGGGAACCGGGCGGCGGCCCGACCGGCGCGCACCACGCGGTCGCTCTCCCGGGCTCGCCCAGGGTTGGAGCGCTCCGGCCGCCGGCGCCGCCGACCGCGTGCCAGCGCTTTGTGCACGTGCGTGGGTTGGCTCGCCCAGTGCCGGGCTCAGGGCGCGCCCCGAAAAGTGTGCGGGGCTGTCCCTCGCCCACTCAGGGTAAATATCCTCCAGGTCCCCATCCCAGACCAGCAGGGCAACTCGGCTAACGCCGCCACCACTCCCCCCTCGATTGCAAAACCCACCCCACCAGCGTCTGCGTCCTCCTCCATTCCCGGAGCCCGAAAGGTGGCCTCCTCGCCCAGCCACCGGCCCTCTGCCTGCCCCGCTCCCTAACCACACCCGCAACCCCAGCCCGGACGGCCCCGCTGTTAGACGCCATCCGGTGCACGCCCCGCCGAGCTCCCCATCCGCGCGCCCAGGCCCAGCAGGCCCCCAGAAGGGCCCGAGCCCGCCTCCTCCTCGCCCGGGGCGCTTGCACGTGGCGCACTCACCCCCTGCGAGCTGCCTCCGAGCTCTAGAAACGCTCCCGGGGAGGGAGCCCCCCCTCCCCGCCCCCTCGGCTCCGTCCGCGCGGGGAAAGGGGGGTGGGTCGTGGGGAGGGGGGAAGTGGAGACTGACACAGCAAGGAGTGTGTAGGTAGTGAGCGCGGGGTTGGAGGGGAGGACCGGCAATAATTGGCTGGCTTTGCGGCTGCGGCGCCTCTGCTGAACGCCTATCCAGCGAGGATTCACTTTCCACACAAATCAACCTGAGGGACTACTGCTGCCTGCAATCAATAACTCAGCGGAGGGAGCTGCTGAAACCAGAGGCGTCCCCGGTCTGGTCTTTAAAAGGGGCTCTTGGGTACCGGATACCAGTCCCTTTCTTGCCATTCCCAAGACAAAGAAGTGGGCACCAAAAACGCAGGGCGGTATTTTTCACCCCCATCCCTACCCCTTGGTAAAGATCTTTTTAAAATTAAAGGGCACACGGGTATCTAGAAGAAGAAAAAAAAGTTAAAAGGGAAAGTGTGAAAATCCATTCTTTGAATTGAAGGTTTCTGTGATATTTCAAGAAATAGAATAGAATCAATGTTCCGAAGAACATTTAACAATTTTGTAAGTAAAAGGTAAAGTCTATTAAATTTAGCCATGCATATGGATACTTTTTTAATGAACTACACATTCGCAAGCAAATTTGTGATCAAGCCTTATTTGGGCATACTGAGCCAGGAAAAGGAAGAAATGTATCATAATTGTAGTGGCATTTTTAAAAGCCTTAACATATCTTTCGGACATTATTTCATGGAGATTGCATTTCTGTAAGGTGAAAAGGCCCTGGGAGATGTGTATTATGATTCCTACTTAATAGACTGTAAAAACCAAGCAGAGCTGAAGAAAGGGAATTCGCCAGGTCACTGGCTACTGACTACCAAGTTGAGACTAACTCACTATGGACTAGAGTCTAAAAGACTAAACTGAGCTAACACCTCTGAAATAAAAGTGGTCAGAATTCATTTCTCCTTGACTGTGAAGCAACTTAAAAATAAAAATCAATCTTAAGTATGACAACCCAAATCTAGAGGCTTTATAAATCTTAATGACTCTAGACTACAAAAAATCTTCTTGCTAATACAAATGGGAAAATGGTCATTGACCTTCATTGTCCCACAGTTGGAAAGACCAGACCCATTCTGAAGCCAAGGGAAAGGTCATTTGTGTGCTCAAAGTCATTGAAAGCTGGCTTCAGAGACCAGAATACATGAGCCCTTGTCTGAGCTCAGTACAGGTAAACACTGGAAGGATTGAGTACTATTGGTAATATAATTCACTGTGTAATAGAATTCACATCATTAATCCCAAAGTATTAAAATTGGCCTTTAAGGATATAAAATAAGCCCTTCTAGCAACTTTAGTTGCAACTTCAGTATCCCAACCTGACAAATTTTGTTAGCTTGGAATATGATGGATTTGACTTTTTTCCTTGTAATTCTTCATTAGATATTAAAATAAAGATAAAATTCGATCTTTAAATATGAGATAAAGGATTGATTAAACCTTGGCTTGGAATAACAAATCCTTTTTATATTGCAGATTTTCTCAATCACAAGCAGTCCATATGGTGTATATACCATGCAATGAACTAAAGCCGTACCTAAAGAATTTTTGAAATTTATCTATTTGGAACTATTTATGTTAAAGGTTATAAGTATTGTCACAATCAATGGTCATTTTAATTAGTTTATATTCAATACACATTCATTTGGTTTAAAATTAGAATTAACATTAACATTTCTTCAGATTAGAAGTTTCAGAAATAATTTAATTTGAATGTATTTTAATATCAACATTCTTTAACATTAAAAAAAAATTATTGACCTTGTACTTTTGCATTTTTAAGGTGCCAAAGAAGAGCTGCAAACTGTGAAGTAACTTCTATGAAGAGATGAAGTGAAGAATGGAAGGCAAATGACTGTATGTGTATGTGGTGAGTGCTTACATTTGTTATCATCCATCACAAAGTTAATTCATAAAGATGAAACCGCCAAACTCTTTGTCATTAGGTACTTATATTGTAAACATGTATAAAAGTGATGAGTGTTATATAACCATATTGTGATCTATTATATAGCAATACCATAGCATTTTGCTTAAAGCTCACATGTCACCTTTCAGGGCATACCTTTACAAGTCTGTTTTACAATGAATCCATTTCAGGGGAAGTTATGTATGTCCTATCTACTGTAACTATAAAAAAGATATAACATTTTTTATGTGCTTGGAATTTCTATCCTACAACTTTTTATATCTGAACTTCTGTGTTAATCATGTTTCTGTTGAAAGTATTCTGGCTGAAGAACAGATACTACACAGTTGAATAATATTGAGGGGTAGATTAATCTATAGACTTTCTTCATTTTAGGGTGGGTTGCTGTGGCAACCACCCAGCTTACTCTAGGATAATTTTTTAAAGCTCACTTCAAGAGCTACACCCAGCGTAGGCCAAGCTTAAAAGCAGGCAGACCCCAGAGTACAGGTAGACTGCTGATTTAATGCAGTAGACTAATAAGAATGGAGGGTGGAATAAGATGATATGCAACCCTGACCAGAAATTAGAAATGAGCTTTCCCTAGAATTAAATCCTGAGGGTCATGCTTTCTGTACTTTTTGTGGCACTTTATTTAAATATATTGCTAAATAGTTATTTTGGGGGGAAAAAAACTTAATATATATTTACATGTTTAATACAGCACTTAATGATACTTATTTTAAAAGGAATATTTGGTGACTGGGGAGAGGGGGTGAGCTGGTTTAAACAGTATCTCAATTCCAGACATCATTTTCTCTTATAGGAAGTATCATCACCTTTTATGTAATAGGATAGGCCACTAGCTTCCAATTCACTTAAAGAATATAAGAATTTTCTACTTTCCAATCACAGAATTGGAATAGATTGGGGAAGTCATTTAATGTGTAAGCAAACTGAAGCCCAGAAAGGACACACTCATTAGTTAGGCACAAACCTTGAACCAGAGAATCCAGGCCTGTTAACACGTAGGACAGATTCCTCCCTGCACCAGAAAATATTTTGATCCTAGCAAAGTACCATTTGGTGGTGAGAATGAGGATGATTTTGGTAAAAAATTCAGAAGCATTTGAAGATGAACACAAAGCACGCCTTGGATTAACCACTTTGTGGATTACCAGTAAATAATTTTAAATCTCAGATGGCTTTCTTCCATTGTGTATTTCTGCACAACCTCTTCTGTTCCACTTCAACTGTAAAGGCTCATGGGAAGGAAACTCATGCTAATATTAACTTGGGTCACACATAATTAAGAAGCTAAATCTGCTGAGAGGAATATTCTATATTTTAAAAGGCCAATTGTCTTATTTTCCAGATCTTATTTTCAAATAAGATCAATCCAGATCTTATTTTCAAATTATCCTCAATGTGGGGTTATACCTACTTTTGAATGCTTATATAATTGTTGATAGTTTTGGGTTTGTTACAATGTTATTAAATAATTCTTTAAAACATTAAAAGGTAAAAATAGTTTCTTTTTTAAGGAAAATAATCTAAAACTAAAGTTACTATGGTAAAAGTCATCTATTGCCTATGTCTCCGATAAAATAAGCTAGTACACTTCATTACATTAATTTCAGACATCATGCAATAAACAAATGTTCCTGCAAATAATTTGTTTTGTCAGGACATTTGTGAATCTGGAAAAATTTATTTCCTTTTACCACCATATATAGACATGCCTTAATACTCAAAAATGTCAATGCATCTTTATATTTTTGGATTTTTTTAGAAGTTGTACCTTATATTAAAACCTGATATAGATTATCTCTGCCATATTATTAAAATAAATTCATGGTAGTAACAAAGTCAACAGATGAAAAACAAACAGGCCAACAAATATATTGTAGGTATTAATCTGCAAGAAATAATAGTATTTCAGGTGGGTTTTGCTTTGTGACAGTTTGCAATGCTCTCCTATAATAATAGCAAAAGATTCATCTTATCTGGGTTGATAGTCATAATGGTGTTGAGCTAGTTGTACTTGCCTGTAAAATCAACCTTCCCCTTTCAAATGAAGTCCTGAGGCAGACACCTAAATGTTGAACCCACTGTTGTGAGAAAAGCTACTCAGATCAAATAGCCCTACAATGAAGCAGGATGCTTTCCGATTCACACTGCCCTCACGTATTAAAATAGACTAGAGGCTCAGTGCAGAACTTAAGGGGAAATGCATCTAGTCATTGGGTTAAACACACAGTGCTGAAAGGAATTTTTTTTTAAGTGAAGAAATCTCTTTAATTAGCTAGATATTTCAGTATACTGTTATTGTGTACTCTTGTACATCCACATTTTAATTTCCCTAATGTATTTTCCCTTCTTTTCACGATATTAAAATTTTTTAATTTGGTTTAAACATATAGTCCATAGTTCTACTGGCATGTAATCTGATCTTTTCATGGTTTGTGAACTAGTTGGCATATTTTATCTTTGGCTTAATTGGGCGTGGTGTAATTGGCTAGGGAGAGGAGGTGCTCAATTCTAGTAGCCTTTCCTAAATCTTGAGTATTAACCCTTTTTTTTTTTGGATAAAGAAAAGTGTTTGCTGTGCTTAAACCTTAGCACAAGTATCTTCCTTATCAGTCTCCATTGCTGCTTCCTGTGCAGCTGAAACTCTTCAGGATAAGTGAAGTCATCAGCTATCGGATAGGGAAGCCTAATGCATTTGGAAAGTTGGTTAGTTTACATGTTAATGCCTTGGAGAAAATCCCGTCTAAGGTGTAGAAGAGAGATTGTGGGAGGTGGGGGACGGGGGGAACCTCCGGGGAAGCTGCCACCTCGGTAAATATTTCCAACCTGATTAGAAAGTTCATGGCCCCGAGATGAAGTCAAGATTTCAAATGCTGGTCATGCGTTTATCATTTTGTACATTACTACCAGTTGAGAAGTGTTTTGGCCCCCTTTCTAGCCCTCCAACCTCTGGGGCCGAAACCCCGCGTATTAAGGGCGTGGAGGAAAACCGCGCGCTGGAATCGAGTGGTGCAGGCATCCTGGACCGGAGCTTTTTACGCGTGAGTCACGGAGGAGCGCTCAGACCAGTGGAAGAATGAAGTGGTTAACGCGTCTCCAAACGGGGAGGGGGGGGGCGGGGGAAGTCACAAGAGCAACTATTAGGGTCGCGCTCCTATTGGTCAGAGGAAAGATCCCGACTTTAGAAGGACTTTCCCGCTGGCTGGCTCGCCGCGTCCCCGGGGAAAGCGAGCGCGCAGCAGCCGGAGACTCGGCTCTCCGAGCGTCCTCGGCGGCGTCGGGAGAGAGCGAGAGCCGGGAGCCACCGCTAGCGGTGTCATCTTCAGCTGGAGCAATAAAGGATTGTCATTAGGTTTGCGTATGGCATGTGCCATTACCCCACCGTAAAACTAAAATTAGCAAAATGTCAGGAATGGAAAGATTGATTCACCCAAGATGCAATTATCATTTAAAAGTGCTTGATTGAGGTACTGATGTTCAGTGATTTATTCTGCATACCATATACATAATTAAAGTAGTGTAGTGGAGTAATTTATCAATCTAGTTGAGACTGGAGGGGTGAGGAGGGAACTGCTGGATGTTTGTTTTATTAAAAAAAAAAATTGCTGAGGTCTGGTCCCGCCCCCCTTTTGCAAGAGTGAAACTGATGATTTCTCCAGCTCCCGAGGCGAGAGAGAGAGGGAGTCAACGGTTTGGGATTGTGAGGGAGGGAGAGGGGGAAAAAAGGCAGCGTGCGCAAAGGCAAGGGCAAAATAAAATAAAGGAAGAGAAGGCAAGAGGCGCTTCATGGGATGGGCCTCTTAGAACCTCAAGCCGTGCGCTCCTTTTTCTCCGCCACCCCCGCCTCCCGTCCCAGTATCCTTCCACTCCCCCCGCCCCTCGCCTTTTTGACGCGATGTTTCAAAGGCTGTGAGCGGACTCTCCTTTTCCCATTCGTCTTCTGTCACTTCCTTCCTGGACGCAGTTTTCTGGACGAGTCTGGTTACTTTTAATCCGGCGGGCCGCCGAGAGCCACTTTCTCCTCCTCCTCCTCCCCTTCCTCCTCCTTCCTCCTCCTCCCCTCACTCCTCCTAGCGGCCTCGGCGCGAGCGCGCGCGCCTCGAATGCGCGGCCCTGCGCGTGCCTCCCCCGCGAGCGCGCTCCTTTCGCGCGCTCGTGCGCGCGCGCGCACACACACACATCGTTTCTCCAGCTCTGCTCGCTCTGCTCGCAGTCAGACACTTGAGCACACGCGTACACCCAGACATCTTCGGGCTGCTATTGGATTGACTTTGAAGGTTCTGTGTGGGTCGCCGTGACTGCATGTTTGAATCAGGTGGAGAAGCACTTCAAGGCTGGACGAAGTAAAGATTACTGTTGTCGTGTTTTTTTTTTTTTCCTCTCTCTCTCTTTCTCTCTTTCTTAAGAAAAAGGAAAATATCCCAAGGACTAATCTGATCGGTTCTTCCTTCATGTAAGTACCTCTGACATTTCTCCAGGAAATAGAAATAGCCGGGGTATTGTCTCTGAAATCTGCATCAGTATATTCCACGGCACTGAGTCTACCGCTGTGCCTTTTTGAAGGTTGAAGTTGAGGCTTGTTGTGCATTTTTTTTCCTTAGGTTCCGTGATTTTCTTGTGTGTGGCTAAAAGTAACTTTTTAGATAGTCCTATCTGTTTGCTATCAGTTGCTGAAATCACTCCTGACTTGTTCTTGTCACATTGGTGTGTTTAAAGTTTCATGAAGTTAGTGCACGTCATTAGCATGTTTGCTGTGGTGGAGCATGTGAGCCTGGTGGACTTTAGTATTTCACAGAATGTTCTGTGACCTTGAAGTACATGCCTTAAGATTTAGCGGGCAGTTCACCATGGAAAGATGCTCCTGTGAGTCCCACCAGAGACTCTGATTTGCTTTGGGTTATGCTTCTGAACCACTAAATCTTGGGATTAGTTTGAGCTAAAGCATGGCTGTCTGTCAGAGTATACCTTTGTGCATCTCCTTCCATTACCAAAGTACTGTCTTGATGGGGGCTAATGTGGACAATGTGATACAGTGGCCATGGTAGTCTACACATTTCACAGTTCTTGTTGAGACTTCAGTATATATCACTGCTCTTTAGGTCAAGTCAGATACATAGCTGTGTAAAAACAAATACGGTTAAGTCACTGAAATTGCCATCTATTTGGACTTTGGCTGAAAGTTGCCAAACTCAGTGATAAAGTTTGGCACAAAGGAAGTATATACAGACATTGTTTGTTGTATTATTAAATATTATGCAAGTATTTAAATTTAATAGTAGTGTTATGTCCTTCCCAGCATATGGCTAGTTATGCTTAAAGGAAATTGTATGTCTGAAACATGTCTGACTATTCTAGGTCCAGTAGTTACCATTTTGGGGAAAAGCCCTTTTTCTTCACATTTTAGGAATGTGTGTCTTTTGTATAAAATTCCTTTATATGTAAATGCTGACAGTATAATAAGTAGAATCAGGCTTTCTGCCAGTTCTCTAACCAGTCCTCAGTCGAGAATTGCTTTGACACAAAGTGCATTTTACTATTGTGAATCTGATCCTAACTCTTAATAGTAACTGTCTTGTGAAATGGTTAGTGACTGCATGTATTTTCTAAGTGCTATGAAAGGAACTCTAGCTGCCTCATTATACCGGTCAAAAAGAGTGACCAGCCTTTTTTTCACTGGCACCTTGCAATAGAATTGTGGTTGCAAAGATGTTTATATAGAATATAATAACTCTGATCCCTAGGGATTTGGTAAGACATGGAAATGTGACCACCTGTGAACCCCATTTAACCTCTGTATTGCATACTAATTTTAGCTTTAAAGAGATTTACAATCTCTAATTTGAAACTAAAACATTTAATTTATAAAATAATATCAGTCTTGGCCAGTCTTTGAGAACATTCAGTATGTGCCAATATGGCACAGACAGTTTTGGTTGAATATCGTGCAGTTAATAAATCATATTATTGTCTTCCAGTGTGTGCAAGAAATTATTTATCAAGATAAAGAGGTAGTTCTAAAGCAAGTAGATTCAGAATTTGACAGATAAAATGAGATGCACCTATCTAATGTCTTATCTCAAGAGGGAAAACAAATCTCTAAAATCAAGTATCTCATTCTATTCGTAGGAAAGTATATTTGGCTATGTATTAGACTTCTAACTCAATCCTAAAAGTTTTCATCAAAACATATTTTAAACTCGGTGTTTGTTTAAAATATGGCCCCCTGGCCAAGTTAAGAAGACAACAGTTTATGTGACCACCTGTGAACCCCATTTAACCTCTGTATTGCATACTAATTTTAGCTTTAAAGAGATTTACAATCTCTAATTTGAAACTAAAACATTTAATTTATAAAATAATATCAGTCTTGGCCAGTCTTTGAGAACATTCAGTATGTGCCAATATGGCACAGACAGTTTTGGTTGAATATCGTGCAGTTAATAAATCATATTATTGTCTTCCAGTGTGTGCAAGAAATTATTTATCAAGATAAAGAGGTAGTTCTAAAGCAAGTAGATTCAGAATTTGACAGATAAAATGAGATGCACCTATCTAATGTCTTATCTCAAGAGGGAAAACAAATCTCTAAAATCAAGTATCTCATTCTATTCGTAGGAAAGTATATTTGGCTATGTATTAGACTTCTAACTCAATCCTAAAAGTTTTCATCAAAACATATTTTAAACTCGGTGTTTGTTTAAAATATGGCCCCCTGGCCAAGTTAAGAAGACAACAGTTGGTAGTTATCTTTCCTTCGGATTTTATTAAACTTTATGAAAATCTACTGTTTTTTACTAATGTAATTCACCCAGCTTTGGAGTATTTGTTGCATACTTTCCAGACTTCTTACTAAAGACAGTATTTTACCTCATTCATTAATTACATTCTGATTGCTGTAGAATATAGTGAAAGACAATATTAGAGATGTAACTTTTATTAAATTTTAATTTGTTTCTTAGTTTTTAGTAACAAATGAGCACTTTATAATAATAAGTCAATTTTTGAGCTTTCCAGAGCTGTTCATACTTTAAAAGTATGCAATCATATATGTGAACTCTTCAGAACAAAAACATATTAAAATTAAATACATGAAATTTAAATAACAAGGACTTTACTATACCTTGCCTCTTTTCTTCTTTGTAAACATATTCAGTTTTCAAAATCTAGGGGAAATGGTCCATTCCGAGAGGCAGAGGGACTATCTAATGATTCAAAATTGAATCCTGGAAAAGCATCATGTTTTATATTTTTCAGATGTCTGTGAGTTTCTTTCTTGGCCCTCACTTTACCAGATCAATAAACTGCATAACACAACAGCTATATCTTTTCAATGAATGATTTATTGTGTTTAAACTTCTTTTATAAAACAACTGTGTTAAATAACTCCTTGGCATTTGTTAACATTATATTTCAAAACTTTCTTCTGTTTATTGTAGTATATTTTGTGGTTTTATTTCCCAACTCCTCATGCGGTATATTTTGAGTGTATGAAATCTCAGAAAGTGACAAAAATGGGGAAATATCTGTGCAGCGACACTTGTACTTCATAACAACAACAAAAAAAGAGTTATTAAATAGAGAACCCTGGCTTCAGAGACACGATTCAGAGTAACATGGAAGAATTTCATATGCAATTAAGGGATCACAGAGAGGACTTTAAAAAGACTATTAATAAAGTTCTACTTTTTTTTTCCCAAAGCACATCCTCTGAGAAAACACCACGCAAATTAATATCTAAAACTTATAAAAATGCACATATTCATTTTATGAATACAGTGATTGCCTGGGCACAATGAAAAGATTTAATCACCGGTGCTGAGTCTGTGTGCTGCATGTGGAAGGGTAGGTGATTAAGATCCCGTCCTCAGCACTGTACCTTAATCTCATGGGCGCGTGGACTGCCCTGCACTCAGTAAAGCCTGACTGTTCACCGAGATCTGTCATCTTTAGGAAATCAAACCAGATTACAGAGGCGATTCACAAAACCAGGAGCGACAACAGAGTCTGTGCACCTTACAAAAGGCGGATTACGCAGTTCACATGTTATTTTGATAGGTCAAAGATAAAAGCTGATTGTTGAGGAATGGCAAGACACTCCAATTTCAAATGATTGCTAGATAAGTATACCACGACCCTGTTGCTTTATCATTATGAAGAGCCATTCAAATAGTAGAAAACTCAGTTTTCAAACGTCAGGCTTTCAATAGTGAAATAAGGAAAAACATGTATTTTATATATACATCCTCATTGCTTTCATTTTAAGTTCCATCACTTCTTTTGGAACAGACTGAAAATTCTGGATGCTTATGTGAAGCAATTATTACTATGAGGTTTAATTTCAGTAGACATTTTCTGAGGCATTGTAGAGAGCACAAAACAGAATTTGCCAGAAATAAAACATACACTCACGTATTGAGTAACCGAGCAGAAAATGCATGTTAGTCAATAGCTATTATGTTATTCTGTTACCAGATATATTCTCCACAAAAATGTGAAATTACATGGTTAATGAATTTATATATTTGAAATAGATCTTCATAGATGTTTCTTGCTCAAAGTATATCTATTTCATGAATATTTTATAAAGATCATTCTTTACAACAAAATACGATGTTTTCAGAGTTTATTTCAGAGAAAAAGTTTGGGGTTACATAATAACATTTTGAAAACCCCTACTTTTTATGCATCCAACTCTACAGTAATTTCTTGCTTCTTTAAAAATTGAAGTCCTTTTTTACCCAACTGATGCCTCCTAGTGTTTCACACAATAAAACACTAATGAGTCACCCATAAATGTAAACATTGCATTTTCATTGCCTACATCTTCTGTGATAACATAAAATTAATATTTATGTGTTTAATTTTCTGTGCATTGTTATAATAAGATAGGAAATTCCAGTGAATGAGATGTTTCATCTGAATGGATTTGTGGTACACACTTGCAGGTTTTCTTTGACCATAACAATATCTTACTAAGTTTTAATAAGTTTATTACCATCAGCTCCAGTTCATATACTCACTGTTTATATTCACTCTTATTCCAAGTGATAAAACATAGGCAGAGTAGCAGAGCTTCCATTTTGTAGGCCTGAAAATTATATAGCTGAGTTCATCAGCAAATGCCTGATGAACAAATTGCAAAGGGACTAACCATTTAAATACTGAACATCTTTAAAAAAGGTATAAAATTTTGCTCACTCGGTGTCTTTACACTTGCAAATTTCTGTGTAAAAGTGGAATTAGAAAAGAGGGTTTTGGAAAATACAAAGTAAAGATAAAGGTATAAATACCTACAAATACGAAGTATATCACATTGTTAGAAAATAAGAATAGAAATAACTTGCTCTTGGAACATTGGCTGCTACATAGTAGAAGGAAAACTTGTTAGAGGACAATTTTCATGACCAAAAAATTGTCAAATGCACAAGCTAAGGATACCAACTTTGGTATGAGTTTTCTGTCAGGAGGAGAGTGAGCGTAGCCTTTCAATATTCATGCACTTACGTGATTTCAGACAACTTTCTGATTCCACTTATGAAGGATGGATATTTCAGTTTCTGGATATTGTTTTCCTTAAAGAATTTATGAAAGGGAGGAACCATTCTTCTGATGGGTCTTAAGTTCAAAGGCTGCACTCAGAAACCTGTAACATTTGTGGACCTCCTCCTGAGTTGTCGTATGCACACAGGTGCACAGAAACACTCCCAGGTTTCTTCCATTAACACTTACAAGTGTTCTGAGTGTCCAAACATAGACACTAGGCAGAGGCTGAACATAGTTCATTTCTGTTACCTCTGTATGCATCATTTAGTTGTCCCCAAACACACGCATTTTAACAATATTTGACTCTCATTTACGATTTTCTAGTTTGGTCAGTAATACAGTACTATTCCAATTCTTTGCATATTGGACACATTTCAAAGAATGTTAGGGGGTGTGTTCCTTTCGTTCAAGGAAGCAAACATGTAGAAGGGGTGGACCTTTCCCACAAGAGCCACATTTCTTCCCTTGGAGAATTGAAGCAAGTATGTAAGTGAATAACAGCATGAGAAAGAAAATAATTTCTAATCATTTGCTATAGTTAGCGAGTAAAGGAAACTGTCAGGTTTTTCTTAAAAGCTATTCTTATTGATAACCTCTCACACTGAAAAAAAGTCTATGGTGAAAAATAGTCTGAAAATTTTGTTCTCTTGATATTAACTTCTATAAAGCCCACTGGAATTAATTTTGCTTAAAACAAGATCTCAGTAGTACCTATTTTACAGATGTGTTGAGGCATAAAGAAAGAAAGAGCTAAAAGCACCCTTTTGCGACCTCTCTTAAGAATAAGGAGATAGCATCAATAGTTTTTGTCTGTGTAAGGGGTGGACCTTTCCCACAAGAGCCACATTTCTTCCCTTGGAGAATTGAAGCAAGTATGTAAGTGAATAACAGCATGAGAAAGAAAATAATTTCTAATCATTTGCTATAGTTAGCGAGTAAAGGAAACTGTCAGGTTTTTCTTAAAAGCTATTCTTATTGATAACCTCTCACACTGAAAAAAAGTCTATGGTGAAAAATAGTCTGAAAATTTTGTTCTCTTGATATTAACTTCTATAAAGCCCACTGGAATTAATTTTGCTTAAAACAAGATCTCAGTAGTACCTATTTTACAGATGTGTTGAGGCATAAAGAAAGAAAGAGCTAAAAGCACCCTTTTGCGACCTCTCAAGAATAAGGAGATAGCATCAATAGTTTTTGTCTGTGCAAGAAAAATAGTTATGGAAAATTCTGTAACAAAGAATATCATTAGAAAGAAGATTATCCAATATAGTATTATCTAACATTTCTTTGGAATTATTTTAACATTAACTACAAAAAGGAAAGTCATATTCCTACTAAACATGGAAATTATATGATACCTGTTAAATAAATATTTGGGTGTGAGGTGGTAATATGAGTAGCATTCATTTGTCCTCACCATAAAGCATTCTTGTACATTGTCATTATATTGCTTCAGTTAAATCTCTGTATTTTTTAAATATAGCCAGTTGGAAAACAAGTTTAAGGCATACATGAAGATTATCTTCTGAGAACATTATAAAGGAAATTGGTGATCTTACAAGCGATAGAAACAGTAAACCTATTACAGGCAGATTTCTGCAGGAATCATTACTCTTTAATAATGCAGATGTTATAGAGACTTTATTAATTCTTAATGCTGTAAGTTTGAAATGAATGGAACAGTGTTGTTCATCCTGCACGTGGTTGCAATTCATGTGGAGTGACAATGCAAATCTTCTAGTAATGATTTAAGTACCTTGAACTTGTTTCTAGAGACGAGATACTGATCTCTGAAGCAGTCCCTGGTGAGAACCTGCTTTTTCCAAAAGACTAGCCTGAGTGTGGTCTGGTTTTCCTCTTGTATCTTGTTGTCATAGATAAGATGCACATGAAGAATTCATATAAATTGTTCTTAGATACCATGGATCTCCAGCATATTGGATATAAAAAGCAATAGATAATGGTCTTGATAGAATGTGAAGTGTATTTTTAAAAACAGCTAACAACTATCCCTCTCGCTTTTTCACACGTCTGTGATTCTTTCAGCAAGTTAGAATGATAGCACGAGAATGCATCTTTCCTGGAACCCTGAAAATAGGCAGCTTTGGCTTTAGATATGCCTATTTATTTGCAAAATTAGGAAATAGATTCATGAGCGTAAATTAGTGGGGACAGATAAGGAAATTAGTCTCCTACTTAATAGAGTAAACATGACTTTTTTTTAACCTTCTAATTAATTATTGACCATGCGTGAGGTATACAACCAAGGCTTATATGGAAGCTGGTATTATTGCTCAATGTAACATGAGAGATTGGGATTTCTTTAAAGTAATTTTTGAAGATGTGATTATTTAGCAGAAATATTCACTGGAGCATTTTATTTTTAGAAATCATGGTCACACAAGGAAACCTTCATAGGACCGACTACCTAATTGCAGTCAAAAATCTCTTTAATGAATGAACACACGCACACACAGAAGGACACACATTTTAAGAATATAATGGCCCTATATTTTTCAGCTTTCTGGCCACATTCTTTATATCTGAACAGAACTTATATGTCTAAGCAGATGTTTTAAGTTATATCTTTCATGTAGGTGAGTCTGTAAATGTACCATTTAACTTAAATGGCTTTGTGGGAAGGTAGTTTGAGGAGTTTAAAAAGGGAGGGAAAAAAATCCTCCAGTTACTATAGTTTCAGCTCTTTTCTTTTAAAAAACAGTAATTACACTCAGGATAAAGAAAGAAAAATAAACTCTTTTAATTCTTTGTAACATCTACAGTTTCTGAGGGAGAGTTCTGGTGTGTTTTTATTTCTGAATATGCAGGGCAGGTACTGGCAGCAGAGCTACAAAATGAAAACTTCCTGGCTGCAGACCAGACACAGCGCACAGTGCCACATCTTAAACTTCCCCTCTTCTGTCTCCGAGTGATTTCAGCCCCAAGTAATGTCCTTTTTTCCCCTTGCGTAGGCTAAGGACCAGAGGGCCTTCTTCCTGGGCACTCATTCTGGGAAAGGAAAAGCAGAACGTTTCCCTTCTTTAACTTGAAAACTCTGCCTCTTAAATCACTGAGACATTAACTGCAAAGTGAATTCAGCATATTTCTTTTTGCTTCCCCTAGAGCAGTTTAGAATGCCTAAAACAATAGGTGTAAGATAGAAAATGAGCCCTCTTCGCCACCCTCCCCTCCTCCAGCACTCACTGGCCCAATCAGATGTCTGTAGTTTTGTTTTGTTTTGTTTTGCTGAGAAAAATATAATGATATCTTTTCAATGAAGCTTGTGCATTATATTCAGATATGTTAGGTCATTTTGTGATGCAAATGAACACTGAGTGGTTTTTGTACTTATCTCAGGGAAATAGCAATGTTCTACCACAATATGTGGCACTTCAGTCGCTTTTATTGATAAACACTCACACTTTTAATGATTACGAGGTCAAAATACAAAGAAAGAAAATACGGGCTTTAGTTTTCAGATTTGGTTTATGTTTTTTATTTGAAAGGTGCGTTGTGGGTAGTGTATTTATTACCATGCAAAATACATCAGTTTCTAAATATCTGCATTAATATTCTTTGCATTTGAAATTGTAGTGTGAAAGCTCATACTTCTCCTTGTAAAATATAGTAAAAAAAAAAATTGTTAAAACCATTCTTTAATTACCAGTTACATTTTCAACCATTAGTGATGTGATTTTTAAAAATCCCATTAAAAAATAATTTTTAGCTGCCATGGCTCCTTTCAATCTGTAGTAGAATTCTGATTTGTGTGGAGTCAAATTATTGCCAGCACACCTTTCTAAACCTGGCCTGTTGTAGAAGTGCATTAAGTGAAAGCCTTAAGTAAAAAGTATTACTATGTAATAAATATTTGTTCCAGCTTTATTTTTAAACTAGATTATTGATTTCACAGTATACAAATAGCCTATACATGTTAGTGTATTCATTAACCCACTAAACCAGTTACTAATTGCCTGTATAAAATTTACTACATCAGACCAATAGTTAAACATTTTATTTCTCTTTAAACTAAAACAGATAAAAAAGATAATTTTAATTATGCTTGAATATTAAGAAACTGTTTTCTGTCGATGCAAGTATTTCCTAATAGAGTGTTAAGAAATTAACACAACATGGACTTTTAAAGGAAACTTGTGACAATATGATCACAATGGCAATGGCTTTGCTTGGTGTTATGAGTAAGAGCACACTTTCAAACGCTATTAACAAGAGGAAAAAATGTTAAACTTTTTTTGCGTATGTTAATATACATAGGAGTCAGTAATTTTTTATATTTATTTTGTACACAATTAGACATTCTATTTAAAAATTCAGATTCAACCTTTATGCGTTCATCTAGGATATGGTATGAGGTTTCTTTATCTTCTTGGAATTCTCCCTAACCATAGTATAATTTGAATCATCACCGCTCAATAAATATTGTTAGACACACTGTAAAGTTTCAGTTGTTCAATATGTGCCCTGGATAAATTTTTAATAGAAAATGGATTGTCTTACTATTTAAATATTACAAAGCTATGCCTGATTTTAAAGCATTAATCTCTTGGAGGTTCTTAAAGTAGGTAATTGACTGGGCAAGAAATAAAAATTTTTTAAACAGTTAATGAGTAAATTAGCATGTACTGTTTTAAAGCTGCCTTATTTCTGTTCACATTTGAGAAGACTTAGGTGTTGGAGGGTCTTTAAGTAAAGGTTTGGTGGTTGAGAAAGTTGGTCTTTTCACCCTTCTTTTATAGCAGTTAAATATATTTGTCAAATACAAATACAAACCCTACTTTCATCAGGGTTACTTTTCTTAACTAAATGAATAGGAACAAACCTGGCTATTTTTTTTTTTAGAAGTGTACCCATTCATTCATTTCTATTTTTTATTAGAAGGTCACTTTTAACCTAGCATCTGCCTAGGTTGTAGGTTAAGGAAATAATTTTGGCTACATGTTTCTTTTTGTCACCCCTGAGTGTTTTCTCCCTTAGAAAAATCAAAAAGAAAATTTCCCAGTGACATTAATAGATTTGTAAAGGGCCAGGTAGGATGCTCAGAACCATTGCTTGTTTCCATATGGTCCTTTGGTTGAAATGAATGGCCAGTGTCCCTTCTAGGACTATCTGATCCTTCTTGAGTTAGCCTGAGCGCCAGGTGATCATTTTTGACTTCGCTCATGTTTTAGCTTAAAAATCAAAGAATTCTTGACGTTCTTTCTTTCTCCAGTTTTTGTTGTTTTTTGATTCTCTCTTGAGTTCTCTTCTTGCTTCAGAATATTGGTAGTGTGAGAGAGCCAGTGCACTTTTATCTTGTTTTCACTACACATGTGAGATCACAGGATTGCTTCAGGGGTTAACTTATCTTCTGACACTTGAGAGATTGATGTGGTTCATCACAGCCCAATGCCATGTCACGAAAGAGCTCCAGACACTGATCTTAAAGCAGCAAAGACTACAGAATGGCGTCTTTGTAAGGAAGCACTGACAGCTTTAGAGTCAGCAAATGGTGCATCCCCGGCAAAAATACATAGTGTTATGAAGTCTGAGGAGATGGTACAGTTATTGGACTAGTTGAACCAAATTAGGCCTTGATTATGTTCATTGAAGTGCTGGGTCAGAACTCCAAAGGGTGTGTGTGTGTGTGTGTATGTGTGTGTGTGGTGTGTGTGTGTGGTGTGTGTGTGTGTGTATGTGTGTAGAGGAAAAGTTGAGTTGAAAAAAATGCAAAGAGAATGAGAAACAAAAAGTAAGAGAGGATAAGGATGAATGCAAGAGAAAATCAGATTGATTTTCAGACGTAGAGTTTGAAGACCACATTGTTATACTTAATATAATTTCTTTAATTTTACATACGTGTGCTATTAGACAAATAGACCCATAAGCAATAGACAGTAATGGTTAAAAGTGAAGATCAAACTGGGTTCAAAATCCAGTCTTCCATTTACTAGGTAGTGGCTGTAGGTAGGTTATTTAACCATCAGAAAGCATTGTCTTCAGCATCTGTAAATGGGGATAATAATACCACTCATCTCTTAAAGTTGTAATGATTAAGCAGGATAATACGTATAAAAATGAATGTAAGTGATCAGTGATTAGTAAGTTGTTACGTTAGTCACTAAGTTGTGTCCAACTCTTTCTACAGCCCCATGGACTGAAGCGTGCCAGGCTCCTCTGTCCATGGGATTTCCCAGGCAAGAATACTGGAGTGGGTTGCCATTTCCTCCTCCAGAGGATATTCCTGACCAAGAGGTCAAACCTACATCTCCTGCATTGCCAGGTGGATTCTTTACCACTGAGCCATCAGGGATGCCTGAATTATTATCGCAGCACTACACTATGTTTTAATCATTTTATCTTCCTGCCAGTGATGAGCATTTAGAAATGCTCGGTGGGAATCATTATTTTGAACTTTTTGTCAATAATACTTTCATACCATTAAAATTGGGTCACTTTCAGGTCAAGTCTCTAATTCTGATGTTACATGAGGTGAGTGCTAATGATCGCTCAGTACAATATACTTCAAAAAAATCAAAATCTTTCACAGATCAGGTGTTATTAATAAATATCACATTATTTTTAGAACCAGAAATGTAACCAAAGAAACCAAATAATTTCATCTATGAGTTTCATAAGCTGTTTATTGGAAGTTCTGAATTCCAGATAGATTAATGCTTAGTTTTAATAAAAATTCATTTTAGAGGAAGTATTTGAGATACATAGAGTTGGTACATTATTTTAGTAGTGAAAACAACATCATGGAGAATTCTAAAGGGTTTTTTTCTCTTAGCATTAGTATGAACCACTTTCAAAGGAT
>SJYC01095492.1:0-23298 GCA_006408675.1 Madoqua kirkii
TCTAGATTTGTTGAATAAATTAGTAAATTTTGTTCAGTTGTAAAGATAAAATATATTTTATTGAAAGAGTTAAAAAATAAAAATCACCTCTATTGTCCTTTTTCCCCTTTTATGTATCCCTTTTTAGAGGCATTATTGATTGTAGTCATAGTTTATCAACTTTGAGATGATGGAAAAATGAACTTAATTTAAGCATTTTTCTTTATGTAAGAAGAAATACAAAGTAGTACAGAAAATACAAAGTTTACCTGAGGATTATACCTTTTGATAACACAAACAAACAAACTTAGGTAAGATGTGGATGAAAATGGGAATAAATCTGGTCTCAGAGTCTGCCTACCCCTTTTTTGTTCTGCTTTTATATTCACTTAATTTCTCAAAAAAAAAAAGTCATATTTTGGGTGACAGATAGTGTTGATGAGGCTTGCCCTGTTTAGGCAGCCTGTGGAGTTGCAACTACTTGAAATTATTTTCATGCTCTTAAATAACACCCCTCCAGTGTGCACCTTACATTTCAGCTTTCTTTTCTGGCCCTGTTTTAAGGCCTGGATAAAGAGTGCTCATTGCAAGGAATCCTTGCAGAGTGGACTTCCCTATGGTAGAACAGCATGGACAGCTCCCAACTCTGCAATCAAGGATGCCTCTAAAAGCTTTAATTTCAAAATAATAATAATAGTAATAATAAGTCTGTATGAAGATGATGGCGCCCTCTAAGGCACATGGGCTTAGAGAATTACTCCCATCTGCACCCCCTCCCCCTGCTCAGTAGCCCTTCCCAGGGTTATGATTACTGGAAAATGGCTGTTAATCACCAGATTTTTTTTTTTTTTTGACTGCAGCTGTTTCAGTCAGACTACTGATCTATTAAACAACTTCATCTCTAGTTTAAAATTTGCATTGTATACTGTATAGAATAAATTTTCATTGTAATCAGAGCATCCAAGAGAACTTACTGATATGATTTATAGAAGCACATTTGTTTTTATGTATGGACCTCTCTAGTGCTATTGAGCCAACTGTTTAAACAATATTGTGGTTGATCAGCATAAAATCAAATATTGTAGCACTATTGAGTGCAGGCAGCATTTACAATAGTCACGTTTGCAGAATATTTGAATTGTGGTATATTTAGCACTTGGCAGTATAATAGCCATATAATTCAGAACTTAACCCAGATTATTTAAAATTTGATTTGAACCTGAAAGGGTTTTAGAAGTTTCACTTTCTCTTACCAGACTGTGGTAGAGTGGTTTGGCCTGTTTTCTACCCAGATGCTTATTAGATTTGCCATAATTTGAAGAAATAATCCAAAACTTGAGTCAATATTTATTGCAAGGTCAAGGAACTCTGCTCCATGTTATGCAGCAGCCTGGATGGGAGGAGAATTTGGGGAAGAATAGATAACACTGCTGTCCACCTAAATCTATTACAACATTGTTAATTGGCTGTACTCTGATGCAAACTGGAAAGTTTAGTTAAAAACAAATTTAGTACAAGGAGAGGACAAAACAGCCCTAACTTACAAAGGACCCTTTTAAAACACATTCTTACATGTTAAATTGACAGGCTACAAGAGGAGGTTGGATGAAGTTCATCATGTTGGAAAGAATGTTTCAATTAAAGTTGAGCACTTTCTCTTCCAGGTCTTTTTTTTTCTCCGTTTTTTCTTTGCTGTGCCAAGGTATCCATGTGCGTTTCTCCACTGTCATCTGGCTCGCTCCCAGCAGATGCACAATCTGTTCTGCTGTCACTAACAGGGTTCGGTTTATGAAGAGAATGTGTCAGAACATGCCACTATAGTCACTTTTGCAGGTTTTTTTTAAGAGTAACTGAGAATATATGCATTGCCCCAGTTTCATTGTACTCAGCCTTTAAGAGATTTCTAAGAAACTTTCATAATATTCAGAGACCAAAAGCTTTCTTCCAAACATATTTTTGGCCAAATATTTACTTTCTATTAAAAATAAAATTTTAAAAGTTCACAGACATCTATGATGATGAACAAAATGTGTTGTATTTAAATTTTAGAGTAGGTTTTCATAGGAATGTTTAAAATAGACCAAAGGTTTTTATGAAAAATCAAATTTCTAATTATAGAATTTACCTTATAATCATTAAATTACATATACTAACAACAAGCAAACTCTCCTACTCAAATCAAGGCTTTATTTTTAAAAATATCGTGACATACTGTTTAGTATCATTATTTGACTTGATAGATAATGTTGATTCCCTTAAGTCTTTGATACCATTAAATTAAATCAAAAGCAGTTAAACTATCAAATACATCTTTATTCTGTATAACGACCTTTGGTAAACTGTACTCTCAAAGTATTGTAACATTTTTTTCCTTCATAGATATCCACGTTTTAAAAGCGTAATAGGTAAATATTTCTGAAGTTCATTTTTATCTGTTAAAGTGTCTCTGCCCCTATCAAATATCCTAAACAAATATTCAGAGTTTTGCTGTCTTCTCCATATAAAACAATTTCTCTAGTTTTATGTAAAAGTAAAGAAAAATTGAGCGATGGAAACGTATATTTATTCCTGAGAAAAAAATGAGCTCAATAAGTTATCAGAATTTGAAGTTTATGAGTAGTAAGTACATATTGCATATATATGCACATGTGGATAGATAATGGATACACATTTACTTTTGTGTACGGATCATGGTACTTAAGTTATCTCCCAGAACTGAAGATTTTCAAATGTACTTAAGTGCTAATTTTAGATTTAAAAAAAAATTTTTTGATATGAAGATCAACTTAAAATTTGGTAAATTAAAATTTTTTAATCAAAGTTGTAATTCATATGAACTAAAATGAAGATTATTAATGAATAATCACTTACACAAATTAAGCATTAATTATATATTATACTTATGGGCTTCCCTCTTAGCTCAGTGGTAAAGAATCTGCCTGCAAATGCAGGAGACCCAGGTTCAGTCCCTGGGTTGGGAAAATCTCCTTGGAGAAGGGCATGGCAACCCATTCCATTACTCTTGCCTGGAGAATTCCATGGACAGAGGAGCCTGGCAGGCTACAGTCCATGGGGTCACACAGAGTCGGACATGACTGAAGCGACTAACCAGCAGCAGCAGCATGTATATTTATATAGGAAAACTAGTTATTAGGTTTCTGCTTAAAGAAAATTTATGAAATATATTTTAAGAGATCATTTATGTCAGAACTTTTTCCCGATTACACAACTGATACACTGCCCCATATAGAAACCTTCTTCAAACAGCTTCACAAATTTTAGCAAGAAAATCATTTTCTTGGCACGTATTGGCTCTCTTGTCACATGATGTAGATTAATTGCTAAATTATCTTTCTAGAGTTGTATCAAATGATTGTTATAGTAAGCTTTCTTAATAGCTAAAGAAAGAAAAGTCCTTGGTGGTTAAATTTGAAATATAGTAGTGTATAGATGTCTATGAATTGATTTTGTTACATTTTTGATAATGTGAGCAGGGCACATGTATTTAAGATGTGTGACAGAGGTCAGCTCTGGAGCTCACTTTTTCTAGCCCAAGTTTTAGTTTATTCATGACAGTATGTGTCAGATAACTAGTTTTTAATTAGCCTGTAGTACTTGAATTTAGTTTTGGTAATCCTCAATGTTTGCTCTTGGCTTAAGAAGCCTATTCTATACCAAGAATCACAGCCGGTGAACTGAAAATAATATTTGGTCAAACCCCATAAGATGTAGGAGCCTCTTACTTGTCCCCTCAAAGCCCTCAGCAGTGGGGCTGAGAGAGAACAGAGGACATAGGTCATTTTGTATTACAAGATGGTAGACTTGACCTCGCTGACTGCGTACTGCTGATGCTGGGGGAGGAGTCCCAGAAGCTTTTCTTTTGCTACACTTTGAATGCACAGATCATTTAGAAACAAAACTTCATCGGCAAACTTAATCATGCTTATCATGAATGACTCATCTTTAAAATCCTCTGCTTACCATTCAGAGTATAAATACAAACTTAAATTTCGTTGGGGAAAATAAAGCTCCCTCCTCTTAGCAATATTCACAGAACTTAAAGAATATTTGCAAGGATGGTTTGCATTGTGAAATACTTAGTATATAGAATACCAGGGTTTCTAAAAAGACAAGCTCCTTTAGGGACATGCCT
Organism: Madoqua kirkii; assembly: GCA_006408675.1. Lineage (NCBI taxonomy): Eukaryota > Metazoa > Chordata > Mammalia > Artiodactyla > Bovidae > Madoqua > Madoqua kirkii. The sequence goes on from SJYC01095492.1 coordinate 4,133, forward strand.
GGTGGTGCAGCAATTAAGCCTTCTTCACCTTGTAGTGCAGGGGGAGTGGGCCAGGGAGCAGAGATCCCACATGCCTCCTGGCCAAAAAACTAAAACATAAAAAACAGTAGCAGTATTGTAACAGATTCAATAAAGAGTTTAGAAATGGTCCACATTAAAAAAAAAAAAAAGATAAGCTCTTTTATCTAATAATTCCTTAACACAGAAACAATTAAAATTTTTTCACAATTTTTAACAATTAAGGGAAGAATCATTTTGAAGCTTGAAACTCTCCTGGTTCTCTAGAATATAAACTGTGGGACCAGTTTATCTCAAAAATACTTTTGGATTTTGCCAATTGCCTCAATTTCCGACATGAGTACCACCCTGCCTTGTGGTTGGGAGGTAATTCTTTCTTTGCATTTGCTTAGTCATAGGTCTTTTTGGAGCAAAGAAAGATTATTTTTGTAAAGCTGTCCCCAAAATATGTATTATTCATAGACAAGAATCCCATCAAAGAGTCTCACTGCACGGGTAATGATAGGTTGGACTGCAGTGACCAGAAGGGCTCTCCACCAGCTTTCTTTGGGGAATTTAAAGACAGTTGTAGCTTTTTTCCATCTGCATCAACATATGTTGACCAGTTGGTTTTCAGTTCTTGCTGGCTTGGTGACTGGAATAAGACCGATCTTCTATAAATATAATTGATACTTTCAACTATGAGTTAGGAATTCCACTTTTAAATACTTTTATTCAGTATCAGTACTCAAGATGTCTCTAATAATTCCCAGTAACTTTTATGACATGTGTCAGAAGCATGTATTATTCATTTGAAAGTATTATTAATTACAGCTATCCCCACAGCTAACTTTCTTGAAGAGCTTACTGTATATTTGGGCACTGGTTTAAGAGCTTGAGCATTAACAAGCATTAACTCATTTTTTCCTCAAAATCAAATGATACAGGCACTGTTATTATCCCCATTTTATAGATGAAGAAACTGAGGTAGAAATAATTTAAACATCTTGCCTAACAGGGATCTACTTTGTTAATGGCAAAGCTAGAGCTTCAAACCGAAAGTTTCGAGTCCACTCTCTTATCCACTAAGTCAAAGTCTCACATACATTATCTTAGCAATGAGATAAGAAAATGGAAATGACTCAATTATAGAAACTTAATTTTGCATGGCATCATGGGGAAAAGTGTTCAGTAACCCCAGAATGACATGTTATACCTATGTTTGTGTGATATGTTAGTGTGTTGATATTTCTCTTTTTAAGAAGAAATGAATAAATTCTTGGTCTATGATACAGTTCTATATTGTTACCCTGAAAAGGAAAATATATATATTAACTATTTGATAGAGTTTCTTTTCACAAGCAGCACTTATTACTATCTGTGAAAATGTATTTTTCCAGTTAGTATTACCTTTAACTGAAACGTGAACAACTGGTTTTCTGTCATCTCCATCTAGTGATGTACAGTTGCTTCTCACTTTTTAAACTGCTTTAATTTTTAACCTTTTTTTAACTCTTAGTGGGTAAGGAATTGTAGGAATTTACAAAATTTTAGTTTAAGAATGACAGCTGCATAACAGTTTATGCATGGATATTAAATGTGTTTCAGTAGTTAATTTAACTCGTGCAGGTGCATATTCTAGTGAAGTCAAGTTGCTCAGTCGTGTCCGACTGTTTGCAATCCCATGGACTGTAGCCTACCAGGCTTCTCTGTCCATGGGATTCTCTAGGCAAGAATGCTGGAGTGGGTTACCATTTCCTTCTCCAGGAGATCTTCCCAACCCAGGGATCGAACCTGGGTCTCCCGCATTGGAGGCAGACGCTTTAACCTCTGAGCCACCAGAGAATTTTTAATTCAGGCACACCTTGTAATATTCTCTTTTTAGTTAAAAAAGAGAAACAACAAAAGATTAAAACCAGAAAGATTTGAAATACTGACAAGTTAGAACAATTTGCGTTATGTCTGAGAACTAGAAAATGTTACATCACTTATTCACCAAATGCATGCCTTTGTTTTTAACTGAATAGTTCTATACTCAGTAAAAGGCCTTTTGAAAAAGGAAAAGGATCACTTTTAGAATTTTACTGTGAAAAATAACATAAAATTTCTTCTAATAAACAACTTTCTTGTTTTTTCGTAAAAGGGTTACCACACTCTTGAAGTGAGGAGAGAGACAGGTCAGAGATCAGACAGTATTCAGATACTTCTGAATTAGCAAACGTATACACTCTGAACTTCAAAATTAGTAACTGCCATATCTTTACGTCATGGATTCCTTGACAGATTTCCACAGTGAATTTTAGTAACAGCATTTGGTTCGCTTTATTTTGCTGTTGACGAGAATCAAATGCGTATTTGGATTACCAGGCAAACACCAAAATAGTCTTTGTTCTCTGTATTTAACAATGCTTTTATGAGAAATATGACTTGAAGATTTGGGAATTAGATATGTAATTTGGAATTAATTGGCCACGGTGATAAATGGCCTCCGTGTCACTTTGAGGTGCCCACTGGCAGGGGCAGTTCCGTGTGCTTTACGCAATAGTACGCGTACCGGTAACGCTACGTGCGTTCTTATCCTTCAAACAAAACAACTAGTCGGTTTACTTCCTAATGTGATTTTGACTATGATTTTCTTGGAGCTTTCCAATTGTAGAGCACACTCTAAGACTCCATAAAACACCAGATTTATATTGAATGTCCATACATAAGAACAACTATGCTAAATGTAGAGCAAGTAAGAAATCACTAAGCAGGCCTGGATTACTCAGAGACTGGGGAGGAATCATAGCTATTGGCTAATTCTAAAATGATAAATGATTACCAGTAGTGTTTCAGAAGAGGATTATGATGTAGTTAATAGTACTGCATCTTGAAAGCCTTTTTTTAAAAGCTGTAATGATTGAAGGACTAAAATCAACTAACAGTTTCACACAGACTCCATGCAAATTTGTGAGCTGTAATTGATCTTGGGTGTATGCTAAGTGGCAAGGTCAGAGGTATGAAACTTTGGTTGTCCTGCAGACGGTTAGTTGAGAGCAGTGTTCTCAATCGTGACTATGAGAGCTTTAAAAAACTGCTCTTGCCCATCCACTTCCAGATTTGGATGAAATCAGCCTGCTCTTTTGGCATTGCCATTTTTCAAAGCTGCCTGGGTGATTTTAATGTGAAGTCTGGGTGAGAACCACTGTTTAGAAGAAACATGTGAATTTTGAACTTAGTCATACAACTCCATGCATTCTGAAATTTAAATGAATAAGCTTATAATTTGAAAACTGTCTTTGGTTCTGCCCGTAAAATGTCTACTGCTATTCCCTAACACCTCCTGTTGGACATCAACTCAGAATTTATTCATCAGTCAGCTCATTCACTAAGTGTTTAAAGGAAAATGGCTTGCAAGGTGTTAAGGATGCAAAAATGAAAGATGGAGTCTTCTCTGTCCCCGAGGAATTCAGTCTGGCAAGGGAGATGAACTTGCAGGTGCAATTGTGAATGTAATATAATCACCAGTGTCCTATGGGTGTGTTGAAAGTAAAATGGTTAATGTTCAACTTTTTCGGGAGATGACTGGTCAGGTCAGTCTCCAGTAGAAGAAAGGACACCTAAAGTGAGTGGTAAATGATGAGTCAAATCCTGGCAGTATTCTGGAAAAGGCAGTTCATCACCAAAAATGTCACAGACTTTTAGAAGTTTTCTTTTTTATTTAACAGCCTGCCATGTTCTCAACCTTGCCGCCCTTTGGGAGAGGTTACCCAGGCCTTGCCCAAGACTTTAGTCTCTTCTGAAATTGGTAACAGCTAATGAAGCTTCCCTGGTGGCTCAGAGGTTAAAAATGCAGAAGACCCAGGTTCAATCCCTGGGTCGGGAAGATGCCCTGGAGAAGGAAATGGCAACCCACTCCAGTACTCTTGCCTGGGAAATCCCATGGAAGGAAGAGCCTGGCAGGCTACAGTCCGTGGGGTTGCAAAGAGTCAGACACGACTAAGCGACTTCACTTTCACTTTCTTTCAGTGAAGCTGCGAGGATGGTGCTGGAAGTGGGAAGAGTCTCGCTAATCCCCTTTCTCTGGTATGACAGAAAACCTCCCTGTTAGAGACCTCGAGGTGACTTGGGGATTTGCTCTTCCTCTCTTCCCACTCAAGCCCTGTTTCCTAGACACAGCTGAAAGGAAGGACAGCCTGATCCAAGTCCTCCTCTGCAATTCACTGTTTGGACAGGGATGTAGAACAGGGTATGAATGAGGGAGAAGAGTACCAACAGTGAGATGCTACCAGGAATACTTCATACTGGAGACGCAATTTTTATCTCCTACAAAAAATAATTTTAGAAAAAACTTCACATGGTCTTTCTCTCTTTTTTTCCCCCTTGTTCTAAAATAAAAAAAATTTTAATAGATAAATAAAAGGACTTTAATAAGGTCATAACCTTATTAAAAAACATGATGTACTTAGGTGGTGGTGGTTTAGTCACTAAGTCATGTTCGACTCTTACGACTCCCACATACTATAGCCTGCCAAGCTCCGTGGTCCATGGGATTCTCCAGGCAAGAACACTGGAGTGGGTTGCCCTTTCCTTCTCCAGGGGATCTTCCTGACCCAGAGGTAGAACCCAAGTCTCCTGCATTGCAGGCAGATTCTTTCTTTACCGACTGAGCCACCAGGGAAGCCTATTGTATACTTTAAAATTACTCTATTAAGGGTACTCTGAAAGAGCAAGACATTGCAAACCATGACTTTATAAGGTACATAGAATCCAAGAAACTGGACTTGTTCTTTCTATATTGCCAAACAAACATACAACACACACACTCAGCTTCAGAAGACAGAAAAGGCAAGACATGCAGAGGAAATAAATGTATTGGTTCCACAAGTTACATAGGAAAATGTTGCGTTTTTTCATAGAAAGCTTTGCTGTAAAATGAGCCACATCCAATTTTATATAAAGGGGATAAATGGTGGTCTTAATTATATAATGGAATAAACTTCCAAGTCTGTAAACAAACTTTTCATTTTAGCTCCTAAACCATGTTATTTCCACAAACCAGATTTCTTGTAAGTCCAGCTTCATATTGGGAGGAAAGAGGGGAAACAGAAATGCACTGCTTCATTAATCATATCCCAGTGACTAGAGCAGAGAATTAAATTAGTTATGAAAGACCAGGTACTTTGATCTAATGGATTGATTTTTCTGGAAGTCATAAAATGAACTGGATTTGATCTTGGATAGATAGTGCATTAATACCACACATACAGTTAGAAAATTATCACTTTGAGTAAATTAAATACACAGCATTGGTTTCAATTAGAATATTATTAGAGATTTGCAAGTCAGTAAATATCTAAGGTGAGTTTATTTTTTTAATGCAACTGGAAACTCTCCAAAAAATCAGTATGATCCAAATGAAAACAAGCGACTTTTAAGTCCTCAAAGCTCTTGATGCTGGTTTTCCAGAAAAGCGACATACTTATCAGTGCTGTTTTATCTCAGGAAGCCAGAGCTTTCTATGATTGCAACTTACAAATCTGTTGAGAGTCAGCGAGGTTATCCAGATGAGCTTTTTTTTCACATCATTCAATAACTGAGAAGTGTTTTCATGGCAATCAGCTCATAAATAGACTAGTAAATTTCAGGAACATATATACCCAAATTAAATAATGCTACAACATACCTGTAATGAGGTGCTATATTTCTAAGAGATTTTAATGGAATAGATTTCAGATCTGACTTTACAATCAAATTCTTGGAGAACTTTTAAAAAATAACAGTGCTGTGGAATCAGCTCCAACAGTTTCAGTTTCATTGGTCTGGAATGGGTCTAGAGATCAGTCATTTTCGAAAGTATCTCAAGTAATTCAGATGTGCAGACAGGGTTAAGAACTACTGTCAACATTCAGAATCTTTAGAACTTTGAATCATCTGTAAACACTACGGTGAGCTAAGTAATAGGAATATTAGCATTACTTCCCTTGTAGCTATAAAATTGAGAAGAAAATAAATTGATTTCTGAAGTTATACAAAGGGAAATTATCTCTTCCGTAGAATCTTCCTTTTACCAGTTTATAAAGCCAGCTGCATCATTCCAGTTTCTAAATTATTGGCATTTCTAAAGATGAAGTAACAGGGGAAGTGATGAACTTTATAAATAGACTGCGTGAAATATTTGGCACGAGGGGTCAAGATGTAGGCGAAGCTGGAAAAAGACTTTAGTTCGCGTGTTAGCCAGAGGCCAACAGTTGTTAAATTCTCTAAATTTCCTTAAGAAAAGGAAGAGTAAGAATCCCTTTAAGAACATAATTTTTTTTTCTCTCCAATGTGTAGTCAGTAAAACCCAGAGGGGAGAAAAATGTACCTTTCGAGCCAAAATTAGGTCATGCCAACCACAGCAAATTGGAAGCTCTCCTTAAAATGTAGTCTTGCAGGATTGCTGTGGATCTTCTTAATGTCACGCACATGGTGGGGCTGATGCTTCCAGATCGTGGCTGCAGGACTCTGCTGGGCAGGGCAGCCCTGCAGACAGAGGCTGACCGAACTCACTGGCTGGTTTTGGCACACAGACATGACCTAAGTTGTGTCTGAAAGGTAGGTCTGGAATACGGCATTTGTTAAGGTGGAAAAATTTACAGTTTCAAAAAAAACTAACAAAGCAACAAAACTCAGTTCATTTTGTTTTATGATTCTAGAAGGGGAAAATGTTAAAGGCAACAGGGAATGGACAAACCCAACAGTGTGGCCTGCAGGCACAGCTTCCTGGTAATTAGGAATAGCGTGCCAAAGAACTACCTTGCCATTAAAAAAAGAAAGAAAGAAACCTACAAAGTAGTAGTTTCATTCATGTATTCACCTGTTCACCGAAGTGGCAGGATTGTTCTTTTTCCAGCCTTGAGGGACATGGAAGAAAATTAGAAGGCACTTCATTCATTTCATTGGCACTTATCATTATTAGAATGTTGAATCTGCTGTAAAATGCAATATATTTCCATTATGTAAAAGAAACTGCTGCTTTTTTCCTACCTGCAGAACATAGCACTTCATGGGTGTTTCTGTTCATTATTTGAATGTTGAACTGGCCATAAAAATATAGCTTATTTCCATTACATAAAGGAAATTTATACTCTTTCCTACTCAGAGCAAGTATTTAATAGAGTGATAAGGCCTATAAGAGTTAAAATTTTTTATTGTGGAATGCACTAGAGAACTTTACTGAGTTGTATAAGGAACATATGAATGTCTGTTAATAGTATCCCATGCGTCTGTTATGTTCTCAAAGAAAAAAAACTAAGGTCTGCCTTTTGTTGAATGCTAATGAATTCATCCCACCCCATCCACCCCCCCCAAAAGAAAACCTCAGGAGCTTTGGACTTGTTCCTAAATGAACAAGTATATTAGCAGCTGCAGTCTTTGCTGCCATTAGCTTTACATGTAAGTCATACCTGCAAAAAAAAAGTTTTTCTCTTCCAGAACAACTTCTCAATGTGTACAATTAGTTGTATCAGTCTAGTTCCCAAATTATTGACATCTCCTAGGATGAGCTAACAGTGAATATTTAATATTCTATTATGAACTGGTTAATTGGTGGCACAGTGGTAAAGAATCCACCGGCCAATGCGGAGACACGAAATGTGGGTTTAATTAGTTGTATCAGTCTAGTTCCCAAATTATTGACATCTCCTAGGATGAGCTAACAGTGAATATTTAATATTCTATTATGAACTGGTTAATTGGTGGCACAGTGGTAAAGAATCCACCGGCCAATGCAGGAGACACGAAATGTGGGTTCAGGAAGATCTGGGCTCTCTGGGCTGGGAAGATCCTCTTGGAGGAGGGCATGGCCACCAACTCCGGTATTCTTGCCTGGAAAATTCCATGGACAGAGGAGCCTGGCGGGCTACAGTCCATGGAGCAGCAAACAGACACAACTGAGCATACATGTGGGTGTGTGCACAGATACACAAACACACAGAGTTACAAACTGGGATATTATGCAGGAGATTGAAAAAAGAAATATTCTTCTAATACAGAATTCTTGTGTTCTTGAATTAATATAGGAACTTTCATATGTAAAACTACATTCCTTTGATTTTTCTGGCATGCTGGTTCTACCGTGTCTGATAACACAGGGAATAAAAGGCCCAATGGGTACTGTATGAGGATTCTAGAAATATTTCACAGAGGAGAAAACTCTCGAATTTGATCTTAAAGGAAGATCTTGAAAGCGTCTTGTCACTGTTTGCTTGCCTTTTGGGTATAGACTCTAGTGTGCCACTATGCACCCAGTGATACAGTCAAATCCCCCACTTAGGAATACCTTGGTCCTCCAATATTTTTTATAATTGGAAACAGATAGTGCACGGTTAACTTCTCACATGAGCCCACAGAAACCCATTGTACACTTATAAAAAAAATTTTAACCGCCGTACAGGTGTTGCAATACAAATAGCTGAATTGGACTGTGCAAACTTTACTTCACCGGTAATGCTTAGCCAAAGCAGTCTCTGATCTTGTTGTTCAGTCAGTCAGTCATGTCTGACTCCTTGTGACCCCGTGGACTGTAGCTCACCAAGCTTCCCTGTCTTCCACTATCTCATGGAGTTTGCTCAGATTCATGTGCATTGAGTCGGTGAGGCTGTCTAACAATCTCATCCTCTGCCACTCTCTTCTTTTGCCTTCAGTCTTTCCCTGATGAGGCAGATGGAATTTCTGTGAAAATAATTTCTTTGCTTCACAATGCAGTCTAGTACATACAGACCTCAGAATCATCTACAATGTTCCTTTAAAGTGCAGGATTCCCACCACCACCTTCCTCGGGAGACCTTTACAAGTATTCTTAGTTTAGAATAGCTTTTTTGAATAGCTTTTTCTGTTCAGATATGTAATAAGCATCACTCTCAAATGTTTATTAGTTATCTTTAGCTAACAATGTGGAAGATACAAGTAAGAGAATTTCCCAAGAGGTAACTGAACAGGAAGACAAAAGCCAAGTAGCAAGCATATGCACCTGGATGAGCGTGTCAAGAAGGATTTGACTAGCCTAACATTAGGAAATGGAGAAGGAAATGGCAATCCACTCCAGTATTCTTGCCTGGAGAATCCCATGGACGGAGAAGCCTAGTAGGTTACAGTCCACGAGGTCGCAAAGAGTCGGACACGACTAAGCGACTTCACCTCACCTCACCTCAACATTAGGACAACTGGCATTTAGGCTCCAGTGTGTGTAAAGCGAACATTGCTCAGTTGTGTCTGACTCTTTGCGACCCCATGGACTGTAGCCCACTAGGCTTCCCTGTCCATGGGATTCTCCAGGCAAGAATACTGGAGTGGGTTGCCATTCCCTTCTCCAGGGGATCTTCCCAACACAGGGATCAAACCCAGGTCTGTTGCACTGCAGGTAGATTCTTTACCCTCTGAGCTACCAGCGACTCTGTGCCTTATCAGCTGTACTCTGCTGCCTTCCATAACCTGTGATAAACTTACTGGATTGCCTCCTCCAGGAACGTCCAAGGCCAGATTTGAGTTTTATTGTCCATGTGCCCAAAATCTAGACCCTGCCAAGCATGTGGTTAATAGATACTTATTAAACAAGCAAATGAATTCTTCCACTCATTTCCTTCTGAATAATAATGTTTGTGGAGTCTTGTTCATTTGGGCTCCCCTGATAGGACTGAGAAGGTTCCGCAAACATATTGTAGATGGGTAGTCTGCGTGATTGACTTAAACTGAAGACAAATTTGGTGGGACTTGAATTTAGACTGTCTTCTAAGTCCTGGTCATGAGGTGATTTGCACCTGCAGCAAAGTGGAGATTATGCATTGGGTTTATTGAATTAGACATTTTGCAGAATGGATTTCATGATCAGAAAATGCCTAAATTTGTTAACTGTATAGAGAGTACCTTGCTGCATAATTTTATGAGTCAAAAACAGTACTCCATATATTTAACTCAAAAGTTTTTGTTAGTGGTGTTTATTAACTTCATGGCTTTTAAAATCCTTTCAGATTTTTCTCTGAACCATCTAGAGTTGGACCATAATTTGTGCATAATTCAAATTGCAGGAATATGAAGGAAGAGAAAACAATTCATGCAACACGAAGTACATGATTTTATTCACTGCCTTTTAAATTACTCTGCTTGTCAATTCAACTAGATATTTTATTCTTCTGAACTGAAAAAAGAAACTGAAAAATAAAGGAAAAGTATCCAAAATTATTAAAAAGAAAAGTATCATTCTATTACTTTATGTAGTACTGTCCTGAAAACTTCAATGATTCTTTTCTAAAAAGTAAAGTATTTGGAGGGGATAAAAATATTTTGAGATTACTTAAGAAAATAAGCTTGAATGGAGAGATATTTTTAAATGTTTCTTGACATATTCTCTGTAGCATTTATCAAGACTCTTTCAGCCTCAGAGAGTCTCAAAAGTTAATAATGGTGATTAAAAAATATATAATACTGAGAAAGAATTCCAAAGCTCTTTTATAAATTTGTGTCAGTTCTTCAGGTTTGTTGACTCCCTGGTGGTTCAGACTGTAAAGAATCTGCCTGCAATGCAGGAGATGTGGGTTCAGACCCTGGGTCAGGAAGACCCCCTGGAGAAGGGAATAGCTACCCACTCCAGTGGTCTTGCCTGGAGAATTGCCTGGACAGAGGAGCCTGATGGGCTGCAGTCCATGCGGTTGCAAAGAGTCAGACATGACTGCGCAACTAACAGACTTTCAGGCTTGTTAGCAAGGATGGCACTAGGACTGACACCCTTCCAGCTTGCCTCCCAGTCTGCCGCTTATCTTTCTTCCTGGAGCCACTTCAGAGAGTAAACCACGCTACAATGGGTCGCTCACTCACATAGCTGGTTCTGTTTGGAGTTTACGTTTTATCCAATTGATTCATGTAAGTTGGAATTTTTTTGTTTTGTGATATACATCTACCTAGGTTGATCTCTTATTCCATAAATATATGAAGAGCCAAGTACTTTGAAAAGGGTTTTGTTTTTTTTGGTAGACGCATTAAGTCAACACTTAATAAAAGCTGATTCAAACGTTTTACTTATTTCACTGCTAGTTACTTAGCATCACTATATGAAGGGAATAAGAAAAACAAAATGATTGTCAAATCATGAAGTTTTACTCTTCATCAGCAATCTCATGATACATGTTTCAGTGATGTTTTTATCCAGAAGTGATAGTTTGCATGGTTTTCATCTATTCAGACAATTTCTAATTGCCTATATTCATTTAAGTTTAGAGACTAACCATTGTTTTAAGTTTATTGAATGTCTAGGCATTGAGTAGCTATGGAACATTTCTTCTCAGTTGTCCTAAAGAAAGGTGTTTGGCTAACAGATGTACCTAGCTGTTTGATAAGTAATTTTGTTCAGGGGTGTACAAGTCCAGTCTAGACCTCATTATCCATTAGGTACCCACCCTAGCTAGAGCCACATTTTAACACTGTGTTCTTAAGAGCTGCATATGTATCATTTTCATGATCACTTGGAAAATAGAATAATTATGATAAAAACCCTTATTAAAATCATCTTCTTATTGTATAGTCACTTACTTCAAATGATGGTTAATGCAGCCAGAAAGCCAAGTTTACATAAGTTGAACATTGTCTTGAATGTTCTTTTATAGAAATTGACTTCAGTGTATGATTCTAACTCTTCTGATTCTTCTCTCATTGTGTTTGTTTCATGTTCTGTCTTCATCCCAACTTGCATCTCTACCACTGGTACTTTTAGATATATATTTTTCCTGATATTTGTTAGTGGAACTAGCTTTAAAATTAATGTTTTAGTTGTATAAAATTGGTACAAGATGTATAATAAAAGAATGTAATTTTTTAAAATATAAAGTTTGATTCTATTGATAATGAATATTGAATATACACTTCAATATATAAAGTTCTAAAATTCTTTAGTCATACTATAATATCTAAGTAGAGAGTATTAGCAACTTTTGCTAATAACCTTTTATTAGCAACTATACTGCTAAGGAATATAAAGGATTCTGCATGAATTATTTTCGTGTACAGTTACTTTTAGTCATTTAAATTTCCATTTGTCATTTTGGAGATGTTGCAACCTAAAATATAAATAAAGTTTGATAGCTTGCATTCTAGATATGTAAAGCCCCTACAGATTGAGTCTGATTGTATTGGTTGCTTTACAAATCTTCAAGTAATGGTTGGCTTGCCAGGTGGCTCAGTGATGAAGAATCCTCCTGCTTGAGCAGTGATGCTGAAGATGTGATTTCGATCCCTGGGTCGGGAAGATCCCTCGGAGTAGGAAACGACAACCCATTTGTGTTCTTGCCTGAAAAATTCCATGGACAAAGGAGCCTAGCAGATCCCAGTCCTTGGTGTCGCAAAGAGTCGCACAAGACTGAGCGCACACACACACACACACACACACACACACACACACACACACGTGTGCGAGTAATAATTACCCCAGTACAGTTTAGTACAGTTAGAATCCTTTAATCTTTTTGAGATGCTGAAAATAGATTTCATAGTTTCAAATACCTAGGATAAATAATTATAGTCTATTCACACAACTATATAAATGAATGTTATTTTAATTTAAAAATATAAGAGAAGTAGGTATCACAAAATATTAACTTTTTGCACCTTAAGTTAGCTAGCTGGTCAGACAGAATGTGAAATTTACATTGATACTTTATAGATGTTAGTGTATAGAAGCTTAAAGTTAGTAGAAAAAAAATCTGTCAAATTTTAGCAGATAGGTGTTCACTGAGTAAATTCATTAAATCTATATCCAGTACTTGTAAGACAGGTTGGTTGATATCAAAATGTGTGGATACTTACTGGAAGATAAAGCAAAGACAGCATTATTCTAATAATTAAGCGGAACAAGGTTTAAATTGAAAAGATACATTCTTCATTTAAAAATTCATTATGTATGAGTTCTTAATGATATATGTCATACGGAAACACACACATATGTACATATCTATGTAGGAATGTATGTCAAAGGAATTGCCAGAGTCAGAATCAGTGCATGAGATTGGAAGTTTCTCTCAGCTCCGTTGTAAAATGAAGGGCGTTCCGAACATCCTGACGGTTGTTTAAATTGAAAAGATACATTCTTCATTTAAAAATTATTATGTATGAGTTCTTAATGATATATGTCATACGGAAACACACACATATGTACATATCTATGTAGGAATGTATGTCAAAGGAATTGCCAGAGTCAGAATCAGTGCATGAGATTGGAAGTTTCTCTCAGCTCCGTTGTAAAATGAAGGGCGTTCCGAACATCCTGACGGTGCTAGCGACCAATGGCCTGCAGGCATCTTCTCCAGCTCTAAATTCTTCCCTTCTCTTGTCTTTGGCAGTTACCATCCATGTGCTCTTAAAGCAATCAAAGTAAGACACCAAATTTTACTAAAATATCGAATTCTTTGTAGCATGACGTAAAGGGTGGATGCTGGAGTCATATTGTGTATGGGGCTCCAACCCCAGACCCGCCGCTCACCTTGTGCAAGAGAAGTCTGCTTTGTCCAAGTTTGCTCGTGTGTGAAGTCGATGCGATAATGCACTACTGTAAGATTGTTTTGAGGATTACATGAATTAATACATGTAAGTAGAACAGTTCGGGACACAAGGATCGATGATCATTATCCTTTTTAAATTTTTATATTCGAGAAATTTTTCGTTGAAAGATTTTTAGGATTTGCTTTTGGAGGAAGCTGGTCTAGGACATAGATTTTATAATTACCTACATCATCCTACAAATTAAAGCCATTAAAGGCAAATTTACTACTTGATTTACTGTTAAAAGTTTTTTTTTAACTCTTGTAGTGAAATGCTAATAGTTTCAATTCATATTATTAAATTTGAAATAGACCTGGGGAATACCAGGTTTACCAATTCCTGGAATTTATGAGTTTTGAAATATTGATTAACAACCGATAATTTCCTGAAGGAATTTTCAGATTCATTTCCCTGAAACATCAGAGAAAACTGAACTTTAATAAGGTCAGCCATTAATTCCTTTGAAATGAAGTTGAATGTTTAGACACAAATCGAATGGATAAATGTATTGAAACTTTTATTGTGGGTATTAAATTAAGCCTTGGATGACATTTTGTATTAGCCACATATCACACGTTTTCAGTTTATTTTATTATGTCTGTGTGACTTTTTTTTTTTTAAAGAAACCGGTTTCTCAATACTTGTAAACAAGAAAGATTTACCGTAGCATTCAATAGAATAACCAAAATCATGTGGGGCTGGCATTTAGATATGTGATTTCTTAAGATTTAGACAGTTGAAACTTGTGAATTTGTGAATGTCATTTATTTTCAAATTAATTAGAAATAAGTAAATTAAAAATACTTTAAAGTGCTTAGCACCACCATATTCTTTTCAGAAGTACTGAAGAATTTTTGTTTTCGTCTGAGAAACCAAATTAGTGCCACACAGCCCCAGTGTAACTCTAAATAATCAATCCATGGACAGAGGGAATCTTTTAACCAGCTCTTTCACAGAGAACAGTGTCATTTGTAAACAGAATTTTATCCTCAAGTGTGTCAATTTTTGACCAAAATCTAAACTGTATTCTTTTTCATCAGTGCACCCCACTCATCACTGGGGATAAATTCATGACTTTTTTTATATGCTTACCAAAGCTGAAAATAGCTAGTTAACATTGTGCAGTGCCAAGTTCCACTATTTAAAGTTTTTGAAATATGTCTCAGTTTATTACCTTGGGCTTCCCTGGTGGCTCAGAGGTTAAAGCGTCTGCCTCCAATGCGGGAGACCGAGGTTCGATCCCTGGGTCGGGAAGATCCCCTGGAGAAGGAAATGGCAATCCACTCCAGTGTTCTTGCCTGGAGAATCCCATGGACAGAGAAGCCTAATAGGTTACAGTCCACAGGGTCGCAAAGAGTCAGACACGACTGAGTGACTTCACCTTCACCTTATTACTTTAGTGTGTCTAAAATAATTACAAAAGAATTAAATATTACATATAAAGCACTTAAAATATTATCTGCTGTTATTTCTGTGTAGAAAGACATCAGTGTGTGAAAATGTGAATTTTTACCTTAAAGGAGATGGTTTTTATCCATATAAGGTTTACCAGTACTCTATAAAGTTAGAGATGTTGTAGAACTAGAGAGTTGAACGCATTCAGACAAACTGCTGGAAGTAGGTTTGTTATTTTCTACTAAACAGTTTTCAGCCTCTATAGCTTTGGACTTTCAGATTCAGATTATTACTAGGTTATTAAATCGTGTAGATTCTCTCTGCTGCCTCCTCTGCAATGTGCCTTTGGGGAATTTTTTTTTAATAGGAAATTATTCTGCATCATTTTTGTAAAAGTTATTGTGTAGGATTATAAATTTCAGCTAAAATATTGTGCATGAATTTTAGTTACATTACCCTGTGCCCAATTACTAGTTATAATTGTAAGTTTGCAGAATGGAATTTATTTGCACTCTATATATTGCCAGTGTTTACTCAAGTACTTTATAAAAGCTATAGATTTAAATCCAGTTTTTATAACTTAAATAATAGTTGTTTGTATTCAGCTTCGATTTTGAGAAACTTCTTTGTAACACATTTGTGACCCAAGTCATTACCAAAAATTGTGCAAATATAAGTGAGATAAACAAATTAGGAATAGTAATCTTATATGAAAGCTTATAGATTGGTGTCTTATCTAGTCTTGTAACTAATTGTGTATCTTATCAGACTGTTAAAATTCTTTCCAGAGGTCCTGAAATTATTCTCTCTCTTTTTTTAAAGTCATTGTTTTATAGATGAGTTACTAAATGAAAAAAAGAAAAGAAGTAATAGAGGAAGTTGGCATGGAGAATTCTTGCTGTACTCAGCTCTTTTTATCTTTTTCTAAATATAGTTTTAAAATATTGTTCAGGTCAGCTGATGTAAGCAGAGGAGTGCTTCTTCATGACTTCTTTCTTTCCCAATCATTTCAATAATGTTTTGATGAATTAAAGTATGTAAGTGAAACAAAGAAATCAGGGCCAAGTTCTCATATTAAATTGAGAATTGAAATTGCTAATTCCCCAGATATTTTTAATATATTGCTAATCTCAAGACCAGGACTAAATTGGTATTCCAGGACTGAAGTGGTAAATTTTTAATAGAGATGTCTCTTACAAGCAGGTCTTATTATAACATACTAGAATATCATTTATTCTTTGAGGGTGTGATTTATTCGATTTAAATGTAAGGCCTGTAAAGGAGATGTGTATCATCTATTTTTACTCTAAATACATAAATGCGTCTGCTGCTGCACTCTAGTCAGTAGATGTATTCAGAAGCCACTAAGCCTACATGCTTACATTTCTTCTATAAATGATGAATAATATTGATAAATGAAAATTACAGATCTGCAATAGAGCTTAACTATTGAACACTAAATCATTCTGTTACTAACTCTGTGTTCCAGTGACCATTTTTTAGATTTAAAAAAATATCATTCCTACACTTAAAAAATATTGTATGCTTTGCCACGATGTAAGCACATGTGCATTTGAAAGAAAATTCACCTTGCAACCACAAATAATTCCCTCTAAGACTCAGAGTGCCATTTTCAAAAATGGTTCAATTTTCACAATAGAATATTTAAAACCTCTTTCCTGCCAGACTTTACACTTCACATGTTTGGTACAATTAAAAAAGGAGAGTTGGAGGAATGGAACTCTTCCATCTATATTTTGGAAAAACATATTCACTCACCTCAATTTGTCAGTGTGCATTAAGAGGGAGGTCATTATGCAGGAGAAAAAGAAGAAGAAGGCAGCTCTAACTCATGTGACTGACATGTACTGAACATGGCCATTAATACAACTTGGCAGTGACCTTGGCAGAATTACAGGTAATCTCCTTGCAGGGATAAACTATATGAATGATATTTCTACCATGTTAAGCACAAAGAGAAGACCCTTTGGAATTTTACACTTTAGTTTTCTTTTATCCTAACAAATACATTTTTTAAGTGATCTCTTAATGATTTTCTTTATCTCTTTGCTCTCTGAAATGACAGTTTATCTAAAACATTGTTGCTGTCATTTTTCCATCGTTACTATTATATATTGGTAGCATTTTTATTTTTATTATGTGTAAATCTTAGTCAAATTTTATTATACCACTCATAACCAAGTTCTAAAAAGCAGAAAACCCAACAGGTTGAAAACTCACTGTTGACAAATTTCTGTGTATTTTATAAAAAGACTCAGCACCATTGTTATTATCATTACCTTGCAACCACAAATATTGGAAATATTTGAATTATATAATATAAAGCATGTATTTTTATCATAACTTCTTAGATTTTGCAAAAGAAATTCCAAGTACATCACTACTTATTTCTTCCTACTTCAGGGTAGGTGGTCACATAAGAAGGGAACTGTGGTACATAAAAGATTCAGGTAAATTAATGGAAAATGTCACAGCAAATACTAAAGTTGTAATCTTATTAAAACATCCTGCTGCCACTGTAATCTCATATTTAGTAATTATCTGTACTAAAATGCCTATAACATATAAGAAGCTTCACAAAATGGAGTTTGGGCTTGGTAAAAAGCCTCTAAGCAGGTTATAATTTCTTACATTTACTCCTACGTCACATTTCAGTACAGGAAATGAGCAGTGACTATAAAGGAAGAGCGTTTTTTCCCACAAATGTGGATCCATTTAAGAACGATTCCTTCCTGCACTGTGTCTGGGGTCTTTTGGGCATTTGAACCAGCTGTTGACAACAGCATAGAAAGGGGCCATTGACAGTGGAGGATCTGACAGTTTCTGTTTGCTGTTCATTATTCATAATTTTGATTCTAGTTTAACTTTTGAAAGCAAATTAGTTAATATCTGGAATTAAAGCAAATTCATTGGTCATTTTTATTTTTGAGTTTCACATATATGTACAGTATTAGCTGTTTTCAATCAATGAGGCTTTTACAGTGCAAAAGGTAAATTATTTTCAGAGAACCGTTAAGAATCATTTGATAAGAAGGACTTGGAAATTTATTAGGTAAGGCATGTTCAACAGATTACAGTATCCTGCATTTCTCATCAGGGTACCTATAAATTTAACCTTTAGCACCTATTTCCAATTTCCTATCAAGTTGATCTATATAAGCAGAATTCCTTTTATGTTTATGTTACCCAGGAATCCACCAAATGGAAAATTAGAGGCATCTTATCTCTGGCTATAATTTATAAGTAAATGGTTGCTGGCATTAAAACATTATTTAAAATCTTAACCGTGGAGGGAAAGAGTTGTTCTTGAAATATTGCAATAGAAGTACATTAAGTTCAAAGAAAAAAGAAGCATAATTTCAAGCAGTAAAAAAGTTAAAGTTACTTAGTATTTTTGGTGTATTATATTTAAGGTACAAATATGTTAATCTAGTTTCAAAGGATGACATGGCAAAGTCAAAGAGAAAATGAAACACCCTTCTCTGTTCTGGGGGAATCAAATTTTGAGGTTTGTTTTTAGATAAAAGCTCAGGTCACGAATATACTGGATTTTATTTATTTTACTGTCAACTGATTTAGGCCCTTCATATATAAAATTTTAAAACTAGATGATTAAGATATTTCATTAGAATTTTGTAAGGCTGCCTAACACATGAGGCATATGGCAGAGGAATACAAGCTTGGAATCTGGAGTTAGGCTCTCTTACCTTAACCCAGTTTTACTACTTACTTATGGGATAAAGTTGGGCAGGTTTTATATTTTTTCAGTGCCTTGATTTTTTTTCTGAATCAGAAATGTAGTATGAAGCATAATCATGATAGTATACACTTATCCAGTATAAGGTTCAGTTGAAATAATAGAAATAATATTCCTGGAACATGTTCATTCAATGAACTATCACTATTATTAGGATGATTAAAAATTGTTTCACAGGAATAAACTATCAGATGCTAATTAAAATTCTATTGCCAAAGCTCCGAATTTTACTGTTTAGATCTCTATTTTCCTTCCATGTTTCCAATCTGAAATAGAATCTCCTAACATGATAATGTTCTGGATTAAAGAAAGCCATAGATACTAGTTTCAATAGATCATAAAATCTTCCATTAAAAATGAAAGAGACATGTGTATCATCCAGACAGTGCCTCTCACTTTCTTGTAGAGAAACTTTGTATTAGGAAAAATGGAATGAAATATAAAAATT